>WNWK01026240.1:0-27621 GCA_009830355.1 Cherax destructor
AGGCTGCGACAGTTTTATGTGGGGCGAAGGAACCCGAAACACGCATCAATGAACCATTAATGCATCAGAAACGATAACCTGAACAACGCCTGCTTAAACAAAAAAACCCAACAATCTTTTTTAAAAAAATTCAAAGACGCCCGACTAAATAAAAAAACTTTTCCCGAACGAAAATGCCTTGAATCAGATTATTCGTTTAACACAATTAAACAAAACAAAGGCAGCTTCCCCATCTCAAGTCTTGAAGAATCCTCCAAAACAGAAAATTCCATCACATAGTCTCTTTTAATTAACCAAGCAATCAAAATGGGGGAACACTTTGGGCCTTGATATTTCCCTTCAAAAATTTTTGTCAAATATTGTTATCCCCCCCCAAATTTTGTTTTTCCCCTTTTTATTTTTTTTGCATATTGATTTTCTCCCTTTTTTTACACTCACTCCCCTACTACTCCCACCACTAGTATTTCACCCCCCTTTTGGGGGTATATAAAACCCACTATGTCCATGTAACGCGAACGGCAAAAACCCCTGGGGGCGAAACGTTCCCACAAAAAAATGTCACATTAGTTGCATTTTTTGTTTTACTTAACATATTGTGGTAATTCTACCAATTTTAAACGACCTGCTTGTTGCTGGTGGACCTGCTTGTTGCTGGTGGGCCTGCTTGTTGCTTGGACCTGCTTTTTTGGGGTTGGATCTGCTTGTTGCTGGTGGACCTGCCTGTTGGGGTTGGACCTGCTTGTTGCTGGTGGACCTGCTTTTGTTTGGTGGACCTGCGTTCTGGTGAGCCTCCCCCTGTTGCTGGTGGCCCCCTGCTTGTTGCTGGTGGACCCCTGTTGCTGGTGGACCTGCCTGTTGCTGGTGGGCCTGCCTTTTTGTTTTGGTGGACCTGCTTGTTGTTTTACCTGCTTGTTGCGGGGTGGACCTGCTTGTTGCTTGGACCTGCTTGTTGCTGGTGGACCTGCCTTTTTGCGGGGGGGCCGCCTGTTGCTGGTGGGCCTGCTTGTTGCGGGGGGGCCCTGCCTTTGCGGGAAAAAACCTGCCTGTTGCTGGAAAGGCCCCCCCCTTTTTCTGGGTGGGCCTCCCTGTTGCTGGGGGTTTTTTGGGGTGGGGGGGGATCCTGCCTGTTCTGGTAGGCCTGCTTGTTGTTTTGGTGGGCCTCCCTTTGTTGTTTTGGTGGCCTGCTTGTTCTGGGGGGCCGTTGTTGCTGGGGGGCCTGCTTGTTGGGGTGGCCTCCCTGTTGCTGGGGCCTGCCTGTTGGGTGGCCTCCTGTTGCTTAGGCCTGCTTGTTGCTGGTGGGCCTTTTTGGGCGGGAAACCCCTTGTTGCGGTGGGCCTGCCTGTTGCTGGTGGCCTGCCTTTCTGGGGGGCCCTTTGCTTTTTCGGGTGGGCCTGCCTGTTGTTTTGGTAGGCCTGTTTTTTGGGGGGGGCCCCCCCCTTTTTTTGTGGTGGCCTGCCTGTTGCTGGTGGCCTGCTTGTTCGGGTGGGCCTCCCTTTGTTGCTGGGGCCTGCTTTTCTGGTGGGCCTGCTTGTTGCTGGTGGGTCTGCCTGTTGCTGGGGGGTTTTTCCCCGTTACTGGTGGGCCTCCCTGTTGCTGGTGGGCCTGCCTGTTGCTGGTGGCCTGCTTGTTGCTGAGGGGCCCTCCCTGTTGCTGGGGCCTGCCTGTTGCTGGTAGGCCTCCCTTGTTGCTGGTGGGCCTGCCTGTTCGGGTTAGGCCTGCCTTTTTGGGTGGGCCTGCCTGTTGCTGGTGGGCCTGCCTGTTACTGGGGGCCCCTGTTCGGTGGGCCTGCTTGTTGCTTTTGGGCCCCTTTTTGTTGCTGGGGGCCTGCTTGTTGTGGTGGGCCTGCTTGTTGCTGGTGGGCCTCTTGTTCGGGTGGGCCTGCCTTTTTCTGGAAGGTTTGCCTGTTACTGGTAGGCCTCCCTTTTTGGGCTTGGGCCTGCCTGTTGCTGGGTGGGCCTGCCTTTTTGGGGTTAGGCCTGCTTGTTGCTGGTGGGCCTGTTTTGCAGGCCTGCCTGTTGCTGGGGGGGCCCCTTTGTTGCTGGTGGACCTGCTTGTTGCTGGTGGATGCTTTTTGCGGGGGACCTCTTTTTTTGGTGTGTTGCGGGGGGGCCTGCCGTTGCTGGTGGGCCTGCCTGTTGCTGGTGGGCCTGCTTGTTGGGGGGCCTGCTTTTTTCTGGTGGCCTGCCTTTTTTGGGGGCCTGCCGGGCTGGTGGGCCTGCCTGTTGCTGGTGGGCCTGCTTGTTGCTGGTGGGCCTGCCTTTTTCCCTGGTGGCCTCCCCTTTGCTGGTGGGCCTGCCTGTTCTTCGCCCCAGTGAACAGCATCTCAGGCAAGCCCCTTGATGGGGCCACATATGCACAACGAACAATCTTCCAAGAACCCCTTGCTGGCGAATCTAAAAAATTAATTAACCATTCGGGGAAACCCCCTTAAGGGCATTTACGACCTCTGTAGGCATATGTCAGTCCCCCCCTTTGAGTTTGGCGCCAGCATGGCCCCCCTGAAAAAGTATGTCAAAAAGCTGCAAAAAAGTGCAGGGGTTTTCCCCCGGGACTTGGGTTCCCGGGGAAAGGGGGGATGAGCTGTGGGGGAAAAACTTTGGGGTATGAGGGGGGGGGAAAACTTTGGGGTTTTGAGCTGGGGGAAGACTTTGGGGCAAAAATTGATGACATTAGAGGACAGGACCAGGGGCGATATAATAACACGAAAAAAAAAAAGTAATTGATCGATGGACAGGGACAGACTGATCGGGGGTGGGGGAAAAAAGGGAAAAGGGGGCCCAAATAGGTCTGTTTTTAAAATTTTTTTTTACTTTGTGTATTAGGCACATTTTCAAGTTTTTGAAACCCCTGTAATTGCCCCTTGATTTGCCGGTATGTTTATTGCCTGCCAAAATGGGGTGAAAAAGGGTTTTTTGCGTGCCCGTTTAGTCTGCACACCTATCATGTTTCCTGCATCTTCCCTTTCTTGCTTTTTTTTTTTCAGACCTGGCTTCTCGTCACTATGTTTCTGTCAGATTAAAAATTTAGTGAGAATTGTGCCTGTCCCGTTATGCTGTCTTCATGCATGTCTGACAGCCTGTCTGCCTGTCATCCTGCCTGCTTGCATGGTTGTCCGTCAGTCATCCCGACTGCTTGCATTTTCTGCCTGTCATCCTGTCTTATTCTGCTTGTATTATACTTCCTCATGCCTGTCATCCCGCCTGCTATTCTGCCTGTCATCCTGCCTGTGTAAGCCTGCTAACCTGTCATCCTGGCTGTTAATGCCTGTCATCTTGCGTGTTATTCTGTCTGTAAACCCGCCAACCTGTCATCCTTCCTGTTTTTCTGCTCTGTAAGCCTGCCAACCTGTCATCCTGCCTGTTTAAGCCTCCCAGCCTGTCATCCTGCCTGTTATCCCGCCTACTTTCATGCCAGTACATCTGTGTTGTCTGGGCCTAGCCAAATTGCTTGTAATGTGTTAATTCCTGTATGGGTTTCATGTCTGCCTGCCTACCTTTTATCTGTCTGCATACCTTTATGGCTGTTTGCATATCTTTTGTGCCTGCCTGTATACCTTTTATGTCTGCCTGTATCCATGGTATGCATGCCTTCTGTGTCTGCCTGCATACCTTATATGTCTCCTGCATACTCTTCTGTGTCTGCCTCATACCCTTCTGTGTCTGCTTTATACCTTTATGTCTGCTTGTTTACATTCCCCTGTCTGCTATATACCATCTGTATCTTCCTGTATTCCTTGAATGTGGCTTGCATACTCTCATTTTTGCCTGTCTTTCTGACCTACCTTATATAATTATGACCCATCTTATATAATTATATCTTTATATAATTATGACCTACTCTTATATAATTATGACCTACTCTTATATAATTTTTACCTACTCTTATATAATTATTAAGTGGAAACCTATACAGTGTGTATACATGACTGATGTATTGTTGTGTACTCACCCAAGGGTTGCCACTAGGTCCCTTTCCCCCCGCTCCATGAGCTTTATCTACTTAAAGCTGTATATGGTACCTGCCTCCACTGCCTCACTTTCCAGACTTTTCCACTTCCTGACAACTCTATGACTGAAGAAATACTTGCTAACATCTCTGTGACTATCTGAATCTTCCCTTTTCAATTATGACCCCTTGTTGCTGTGCCCCATCCTGGAACATCCAGTCTCTTCCACCTTGTCAGTCTTCTCAGTATTTTATATGTCGTTATCATGGGGCCCCCTGTCTCTCCTGTCCCCCAGTGTCGTCAGGTCATTTCCCTTAATCTCCTCTGGACATCCCCCTTAGCTCGGGACTGTCTCGTTGCAAACCTTTGCATTTTCCCAATTTCCACGCGCTTGGAGTGTGGGTTCCATACAGCAGCTGCATCTCAATATGGACTTAACGTACACGTGTACGGGTCCTGAACGACCCTTTATGTGGGAATGCTATTCTTAGGTTCGCTAGTCGCCTATATGCTGCAACAGTTATTTGGTTGATGTCGCCTCAGAGGGCGGTATTATACACACTAAAAGTCCTTTTTTGACTGCACTCTCGTTTCTTTCCCCTTCCCCCGATCTTCATGATTTTGACTTGGGGGTTGAACTCCCGGGGCCAGTTGCTGGGCCAGGCCTGCAGCCTGTCCAGAACCCTCTGTAGTCCTTCCTTATCCTCCTCCGACTGAATTCTCCTCAGTAACTTCACATCGTCTGCAAACAGGGATATTCCTAGTCTATTCCTTCATGTAATTCACATATACCAGGAACAGCACCGGTCTTAGGACTGACCCCCGTGGAACCCCTCTCGTCACAGGCGCCCACTCTGACCTTCATCACGTACTATGACTTGCTGATGCCTTCCTGTCAGGTATTCTCTGATCCATTGCAGTGCCTTCCCCCGTTATACCTGCCTGGTCCTCCAGCTTTTTTCACTAATCTCGTGTGGAACTGTGTCAAAAGCCCTTTTTACAGTCAAGAAAACGCAGTCTACCCACCTTTTTCTCTCTTGTCTTATTGCTGTCACCTTGTTTATAACTCCAAAGGGTTTTTAACACAGGTTTCCCCTTGAATCCGTGTTGGTTGTCGTTTATAAGCTCATTCTTTTCTTCTCCATAACTTTGCATACATTAAGTCAGTGACACTGGTCTGTAGTTTAATGCTGAGTCTCTGTCTCCTTTTTTTTAAAATTTGGGGCCACATTTGCTGTCTTCCATACCTCAGGTAGTCCCCCTGTTTCGATAACGTGTTGAAGATTGTTGTTAGTGGATTTAGCCCCCAACTGATCCTTCAGGACCCCCGGAAATGTTATCCGGGAGAGAGAAGAGAGAGAGAGAGAGAGAGAGAGAGAGAGAGAGAGAGAGAGAGAGAGAGAAAAGGGGGGGGGGGCAAGGCGGGAACTTTTAAATGGCTAAGTAATAGCTCTTTCCAAATAAAGGTAGGAACTCTTAAAATAACCCAAAACCGTATTGTGTCGAGAGAGAGAGAGAGAGACGGGGAGGGGGGTAAGCAAATAGACTTTCTAGTCATATTTAAATATTATGGGTTTTCATAACACTTCCATATAGGGCAGTGTATGCAAAGTGGATTTGACAGTTTTGAAATTTACAGACGTCAAAATTTTGTGAAACTAATGGCAGGTTCTCTTTAGGAACCTGCAGTGTGGCCACACACATCAGCCAGTACTTCCCTCAAGGGAGGTTCCTTGATGCTGGGGGAAGGGGTCTTGATTGGGGTTTGGGCCTGTGCTCAAATTCCTTGAATCGAGCTTGAATGCCTTATACATTTTTGGAGCTTTATGACCCCCCCCGGGGGTTTTGAGCTACCGGTGAATGTAATAATAAGACTGCAAGTGTAGCTACCATTGCTTCTGCAACATTCCTGTGTTGGTGCACAAGGAAGGGGAAAAATGGGTGTAATAATGGTTCAATGTGTGATGCAACCACGGCAGCACGACCCCCCGGCGCCCAGCCCAGCCAGTTGTTCTCCCCGTCGGGGGGGGGTACGTGCCGCCCCCTAACTAAAACCTCTTGCTCGGGAAAAGAAAATAAACCTCGAAAGATTTTTAACTATAATATTTTTTTGATGTTGAGGGGAGCTCCCAAAGGGTGGTAGAGACAGTCTTGGGGGGTGTGAAGTATGGTGGCACCATGGTTATGGTATCCGGGAAGTAGAGCTGCATGGGGTTGTAATGGGTGATTGGGGGGAAAAAGGTTTTTTGTTTGGCTTTTTTGCCCCTTCACCCCTCTTGGTAATTTTCCTGTCATCGTTATTTTGTAATCCCTTTTTGGGGAATTTCAAAGTCCCCCTTTTGTTTGCCCGGGTTTGCCCCCTCATGCTTGTGGGACTGCATGACTGTCGACTGTGTTGTTGCATTTTTTTCCTGTTCCCCGAGGGGTTTTAGGGAGTCCCCAGCCATGTCCTCTTGTTGGTTCTCCCCAAAAGAGGGGGGAAAAGTATTTTGTATTCGTATGAGGGTCCTCTCGGTTGTTCTTCCCTTTATGTCAAAAAGGGTTCCCGGCCCTAAGCCCCGGGCACCGGGGATTTACCCCTTTTTTTTGGGGGTTTGGTTTCAGGCCCAAAAGGGGGGGGAAAAATGGACCCAAATCAATTCCCCCAATCGAGCCCCCCACCAGCGTCAGGAAACCCCAAGGGGGGAAACACGGTTAGATCTATGAATGTGGGTTTTGGGCGGCTGCCTACCATGTACTTTTTTTATATGAATTAAGAATCACTACAAACTATCTGTGATGACGTTCAGCGAAAAAAATTACTTTCTCCCATAGTTTTTTTTTTTTTTTTTATTTCTGTTTCTTCTCCCCCCTTTTATTATATTTATTATCTACCACTGATTTTTTTATTTTTGTGTTTAAAGGGGACAGATTTCTGTAAAAGGGGGCACCTGTGTTGCCTTTGCCTGGTTCACAAGCCATGGGTTGTGAACCAGGCTGCCCTCTGTGGCATTTGTGGGCAGAGTGGTCAGACGCTGCCTGGGAATCTTGTTCTCAGAACAGTATCGGGTCCGCTGACTGCGATCTCTCTTTTTTGTCTCTCTCTATATATATATATATATATATATATATAAAAATAAAAATAAAAATATTATATATATATATATATATATATATTTTTTTTTTTTTTTTTAAACAAGTGGGCCGTCTCCCAGAGGAGGGGAAAAAAAAAAAAACCCCAAAAAAAAAACTTTCATCATCATTCAACACTTTCACCACACTCATCAAACCCTTTTGTTTTTTCCCCGGGGGGCTCGGATCTACAGGGGGAAAACCCCTCCCACCCTGCCTATCTCAGCCCCCTCCTTTAAAGTGCAGGCATTGTTTTCCCTTTTTTCCCCAGGACTCAAGTCCAACTAAATAAATTTAAAGGGGGTTTTTCCCCTGAACCCCTTCCCAATGCCCCCCTGCCCCCTCCAACAGATCGTCACCCCCCAAAAAAACCCAAAATTCGTCCCTTTCCCACTCCTATCTAACACGCTCAAAACTGGAAGTCCAACCCCTCGCCCACAAAACCTCCTTTACCCCTTCCCCAACCCTTTTTTTAGGACGCCCCCCCCCCCCCTTCCCTTTCCCCCCCGGTTTTTACGCTCCCCCAAATCATTCTATTTTTATCCATTCTCTCTAAATGACCAAAACCTCAACAACCCCTCTTCACCCCCCTTTTACAAAACTTTTAGTAACCCCACCTTCCCCCAATTTCCACATTCCAATTTTTTTTGCATAATTTTTAAACCCACCATTGCCCTTAGACGGGGCATCTCCACCCTCCAGCCTCCTCCTCCTGCAGCATTTGAAACCCCCGCTTCACCCCTAAAAGGTGTTGGTACCCCAAATTTTGTCATTCCCCTTTCCCCCCATGGATAACGTTTTTGTCTCCACAGATACCTCAATCCCCACTCCCCCCATCAATTCTATGGTTAACCTCATCCTTCATAAACCCATCTGCTGACACCAACCCCCCCAAAATCTGAAAAAATTTACTTTTTCCCCTCCCTCTCCCCAATGTGAACCCCAAATTTTTTTTTTTTTAAATCGTTTTTATACCTTCATCACCTTATCTTATCTATGTTCACTTTTAACTTTCTACCTTTACACCTCTCCCAAACTCGTCCCCTAATTTAACCTTTTAAAATTTCCCCTAAGCCGGGAGTCAAAAAAAATAATTTTCAACTCCCTTTTTTCTTTTAAAATTTTCCCCTAATTTAATCCCCCCCCCCCAACCCCCAATTTCTTTTTTTTACCCCCCCTCTATAAATATATTAAACAACCATGGTGACATTACCAAAACCCGTCTAAGACCTTTTTTCCCAAAAATCCCCCCCTCTCCTACACCCCTAACCTGAACCTCACTATCCCATAAAAAATCTTTCGGGCCCTTCCCGTAAAACTACCTATTCCATACACTTGCAACATTTGCCACATTTTCTCCCCCACCCCCTCTATCATATGCCTTTTTTTAAACCCCTAAATCAATAAAACCCTTTCTACCATCAAATCTGTTCCCTATGTTCACTTAAAAACCCTTGGGTCTAAAACCCCCACCCACTCTAAAGCCTCCTTTCATCTGAAACCTCTCTCTGTCTTACCTCTAATTCTTTCAATAATAACCCCCATACACTTTACCTGGTTCCAGTAAACTTTTCCCCCAAAATTTTTTTTCCCTTTTTTTTAACCCCCTTTTTTATATAAAGGGAACAAACCATGCTCCTGAACCCCAAAGGCCCCTTCCCCCCTCTTTCATACTTTATTAAAAAAAAATACCAACCACTCCAGCACTATACCCCCCTTTTTAACATTTCTGTCAGGGTTCCCGTCAATTCCAGTTTTTTTCCCCCCTTTCTTTCCCTCGAAATTCCCCCCACCCCCCCCACTCACATCCTGCTCTTCTTCCCCTAAACGTGTTTTTCCCCTGGGTACATAAAATTTTGGGCCTCCCTCTTTTCACGCCCATTTAAAAAGTTTCAAAATCCCCCATTCCCCAAACCTCCAGCTCCCCTCTACAAACCCCCCCATTGTTTTTTAAAATCCCTTCGTTCCTAGGCTTTCTTACCTTGTTTATCTCACCCCAAAAATTTTTTTTTTTTTTCCCAAAAATTTTTTGAAACCTCCCGTTCCAACCCCTCTTCTTTTTCACCCCTCTCCCCTCTCTTCACCTTTTTTTACTCTCCATATACTTGCTCTTCTACTAACCTTCTTTTTTTAAAAAAACCTCTCAAAAATACCTTTTTTTTTTATCACACCCTTTACTTCTTCTTCCACCACTTTCCTCTTTTTCCCCCCCCTTTAAAACCCAAAACTTCCCCCATTCTAATCCTTTTAAAAAACCCACCCCAACTTTCTTAACCCCCCTACTCCACTTGCACTAGCCCCCCTTTCTGAATGGTTGCTTATATCTCACCCTAACTTCCTCCTCCCCCTTGTTTTTACACTTTTCCCCTCTCTTTTTGCTGTTGCCATTTTTTCCCTTTTTTTCCCCCCCCACCTTTTACTCTAACTGGCTACAACCAAATAATATCTGTTATCCCGTTTTCCCCCATAAACATGTACCCTTCCCGGAAACCCCTCATCAACCTTTTTTCCCCTTTAAACCAACAAATACTTTTTTCTTTATATCATACCAAATTTTTTATCCCCCCTTTTTTTTTTTAAAAAATGTTTCTTTTCCAAAACCCCTTTTTCACATGGGTCAATTAATCCCCCCTTTCATTTCCCCCCAAATTTTACTACTCCATCCACAACATTTTTTTCCCCTTTTGGGATTAAGGGTCCCAAACCCCAATTATATTTGGGGAAAACTCCCCCACACTCACTCAACTTTCCCAAAAATCTCTCTCCCCTTCTCCTTTTCTTTCTCCCGGTTTTAAACCTTTCTATAAAATTTTTTCCCAAAAAATTTTTTTTCCACATAATCCTTTGTTTTTTTTTTCCTTCTTTACCTGCCATAACTGATTATTCAACATTATTGCCCTCCTTCTTTTTAACTCTTTTGAAACCCCCGATCTAATCCATTTATTTCTCCCCCCTGAAACCCCCCCCCCCTTAGTTTGTCTCACTTTTAAAAAAAGGACATCCCCCCCTTTTTTTTATTCATAACATCTACAATCATCTCTTTTTTTCATTGCCAAAAATCCCCGCCCTTCAAACATCCCACTTTGGGTTTTCCTTCTTCTTCTTTTTAGTAAATATAAAGGGAAAAAGGGGGGTTTTTTGCCCCTTGTTTCCCCCGGGGGTTTTTTTGACTTTACAAAAGTGGCACGGAGGAAAAATTTTATTCCCCTTCCCCCTGGATATGAAAGGGAAAAAAATAAAAACAAGGGTTAAAAAAATTTTAAAAAAAATCAGATAGTGTTTTACAAAAACGTGTAAATTTTTTCGTGTGTGACCAAATGAAAGAAGTAGCAAAGTACCAAATCTTGCATGTTTATGAGACAGAAAAAAAAAAACCAACAATCCACCCTATTAAAAAAAAGTTTCAGGTTTCTGCCCCCAAAAAAAACCCCCCGGGGGGGGGAGTACCTCCTGGTGGTTGTGCTCCCCAACCTACTACCTATATATATATGGTGGGAGGTTTTTGGGGAAAACCCCCAGGAAATAAATCCCGCCAAATGGGAAAAAAAACCTGGTTTTTTAAAGGGTGGTGGGTTTTTTTTCCCCTTTTAAACATCAAAATTTTTTTAAAATTTTTTTTTCCCGGGGAACTACATTAAAAGTACAAACGAATTTTAAAACCCCCCCTGGGGTTTTTTTCCCTTTTTCCAGTTCTTTTTTTATTTTCCCCCCCATCTCCAGGGGGGTGGAAAACCCTCCAAACCTCGTTAAGGGCATAAAAAGGGGTGGGGGTGGGAATTTCCATTATAAAATTTTTTGGAAAACTTTTTTTTTTTTTTGGGCCCCCTTTTTGGGGAAAAAGGGGTTGGGGTTGAAGGGGGTTTTCGCCATTGCCAGGCGATGGGGGCGACTCTCATTGCCGGGGGCAGGGAAAAAACCTGGACTTTAATATAAAAATTTTTTTTTTTTGGGAAATACAATGCCTGCACTTTAAAAAGGGGGGGGCGAGATAGTGACAGCTGGGGGGGACTTTTTTTCAGCTGTCGTATCTGAGCTCCCCTGCAAAGCAGTGATTATGTATGAGTGTTGGGGAAAATGTTGAAATGATGAAAGTTTTTTTTTTTTGGGGATTTTCTTTCTTTTGGGGCACCCTGCCCGGTGGGGGACGGCCGACTTTTGAAAAAAAAAAAAAAAAAATATATATATATATATATATATATATATATATATATATTCAAATTTTATTTTTTTATAAAGATTACAATGTGGGGTTTACATATAAGATATTGGTTACAATTTTGGTTTACATATTTAAAATACTAATTACAAAAGGGCCACTACCATGCCTAGCAAAAAAATATATATATATATATATATATATATATATATATATATATATATATATATATATATTGTGTGTGTGTGTACTCACCGTTGTGGTTGCAGGGGGCGTTCACAGCTCTGGCCCCCCTTTACTGGTCTCTACTAGGTCCCCTTCCTTCCCCTGAGCTTTATCATACCCCAAAATATGTATGGACCCCTGCCTCACTACATCACTTTCCGACATTCCCTTCCTGACAACTCTGTGACTGAAGAAATCTTCCTAACACCCCTTTATTCATTTGAGCCCAACCCTTTTTGGACCCCTTGTTGCTGTGTCCCATCTCTGGAACATACTGTCTTTTCCCCCTTTTTTCCCCTCTCAGTATTTTATATGTCGTTATTCCCCCTCTCTCCCTGCTCCGTCCCAGTTGATAGCCAGAGTTATTTGTAAATTGTTCCAGCCCCAACACAAAAATAACTTTCTGCAGCATCTTTCATTTTTTTTTCTCTTGCTTTGCCCTAAACTGATTTATACTATGACTAAACCGCCTCTGTCTTTGCAATTGTATTTAAAAAAAAAAAAAACCAAATGTAGTTTTAAATATATATGAAATTACGTGACAGGGGCGTATACTAGTTAAAGAATGGCCTACCCCCTCTGTAGGTCTCTGGACGAGGGGGGGTAAAGGGGGGTACTGGAATTTTTTTAAGACTCCCCCACACAATAAAAACTTGTTAAATATAATGTTAAGTGAAGTTGTTATTTTTGGTTTTTTTTCAAATATTTTTAAAAAATAGTACTAAAGTTTTGATGGAAATAATTTTAAAAACCCGGGGACGGAGGAAGGGAGTTCGTGAGGCCGTTTTCTTTTCGATAAGCTGTCCCTTTTGGGGAAATTTCTGCTTTTAGGGAAATCTCTAAAAATCGGTATGGATCCACCCACCCTGCAACGCAGTTTATAAAAATGATAGCCATCCTGTATCCTGTTGGAGCCAGCCCCAAGGCTGAGTGTCACATACTCGTGTTACGCTCTTCAAATTACCAACGTGAGACCTGTTGCGGTAAGAACAGTCTCTTTAATTCATTGCCTTTCTCTTATGATTACTTTTTTAGTGCATGACCCCAAAATGTGATCTTTTAACAACATCACTGAAGAAAACAATAGTGACAACACAGTCATATGGAGGGAAAAAAAATTCACGAATTCTGAAGACAAAGTTTGAAAGTTGATTTTCTTTCCCAAAACATTAAGTAGAGACACTGCTAAACAAACGATCTTGCATACCAACATATACATAACAATACAAACATTAAATTATTTCCGACACTTTGACAGGATTGCTAAAGCTCCTGTGAGGGAAAAGTCTGTTCAGTAGTCCTAGCACCACGCATCGTTATTTCCAGGGTTAAAAAAGGTAGGGGTATAATGATGCCTGGTGTGTGTAAAAGAGACCAGATTACAAGTTTACCTCAGAAAAAAAAAAGGGGGGGGAAAAACCCCTTAAAGGGTGAAAAGGATGTAAAAAACACCCGGGAAATGATAATTCTTGAAGGGTCTTGGGTCAAAAATTGGAGCTACCCCCCTTTTTCCCTTTGGGTCTAATCTTCATCCCTGGGCGCTTTTGAACCCTTCTGAACCAATACTAATAATACAGATTATTTTCCGGTGTTGTGCGCTTTTGGGTGTATGGCCTTGAGGGGTTTTGCACTTAGTTTATGATTGTAACAGTAATTGTGCGCTATTTACCCCCACGGATTTAGCGTTTTCCATGATTGTAACAATTATAATAATTATTGGCAAGCATTACGAAGACTGACATCACAATTCCGTAGCCGAACTTTTACAACAAAAAATTGATATTCAAATATATTGGGAAGGTTTTGCCTTGACGGTATGCAATACTAAAGAAATTTTCGTTCATCAGTATATCCATTTTTTTTTTTTGGAGAGGTTGGGGGGGGAGTTATTTTGGTGGCTGGTTCCCGCCCCCTCCCCGTCCCGTACTCTGTTTATTTCTTTCGATAACTTTGGTATAGGGTCGTCTGGTAGGGGGGAAAAACTGCATCCCCCAATCAGGTGGTGAAGATTGATATCTTTTTTTTGAAACACCTAACGTGCTAGAGGGATTAACTGAGGCGTTTAAAAATCTTCGAGGCAAGGGTGTGTGGAATTATGAAATCAACGGCGTTATTTGACCAATATCAAATTTATAAAAAATATATATATATATATAATCAATCAATCAATAGTGTCAATGTGCGTGGGAGAGAAGGAAACGCATGAGTTGGCTATATTATGTGTAGCTTCAGACAGGTAAATTAGTTCAGTATTTGGTGGGTGGTGGCGACGGGGTTTGGGCGGTGCTTTAGTGGGGTTGGGTGACTGGGGGAGGGTGTTTGGGCGGGGGCTTTTGGGGTTGGGGGGACTGGGATTTTAGGGCTGTAGGGGGTCCGGTTCTGTGGTGCAGGGGTGCATGATAGAGGTATGTCACTGACATTGATAGCGGATGGAGTGTGATATTTGTGGGGTGTGATAGATTTTTTAACGCCTGTTTTTGGTTGGTACGAGTGCTGTTTAAGGAGCCTCCCGCCCCCAAATGTATTTTAATTCAAGGAAGATAAAAATTCATTTTTTAATCTTGCAAATTCAGATATTAAATATCGAAAATAATCATTCAATTATAATCAATACATTGCTGACAATAGTAACAATGGCAGAGCATATGGAAGCAACGTAGTGTGGTGAGAGGAATATGCTATTTGACAACTCCATTGATAAAAAAATGATTTTCTTTTCCCTCCAAATAATGGCTTTCTACCACCAGCTTGTTTGCTTACCGAATTCTCAGCTCAGACATTACAAAAAAGAAATTTTTTTTTTTCTGGACCCGGGCTCGGTTGAGTCAGTTACAATTTGGGAGCTGTCTACAAACAGCCCTGGACAGTATAAGCAAGAAAGAAAATAAGTATATGTTAACGTTCAGAAAATTTTTTCAATTTATTAATTTAAAAAAGTCGGTAATATACTATATACATTTTCTGATACTATTTTTTAGAACTTAGGACAGTAAAATGACACTCCAACTACGTACTTTGTTATCATTTAAGAAGAGCTACATAGGCTGTCAAAAAATTTTTTAAAATTTTTAGCTGTATCACCGTAGTAAGTTAACGCTTTTTTTTTTTTATTTAATTTAAATTTTAGAAAATCCAAACAATAACATACTAATGGAGACTGGGGGAAAACAATTGCGCCAGTATGGTTTTTTATATAAAAAAGTTTCGGCCACAAGTGTTTTATCGTGCATTGAACGAGTCTGATAGGCGAAACGTTTCCTTCATCAAAGTGCTTCATAAACGTCACTAGTACTATTGTAACGTTGCTCTTGTTCCTTTTATATTTTGTCGTTATCACATATTTTGTAACAAATTCTAATGTTATTTACCAGTTCTACAATACGATTGCAAAAGGGTTTTAAATTACTTCCCCTTTATTAGCTATGGTCTAATGTTGCCATTTGTTAGGTGGGCGGAAATTTTGGGAAACTGCATTAGTGGCCGACAGAAGTCATTATCAACATTGGTTTATGTTTAAATATAGTATTGACGGCCCATATCTGATGGCAGATGCCTTAGCTAATAAAAGAATCATACATAAACTTTCTCAATTGAAAGTTGTAACAATTCGCGTACATTTTCTCAGCGTTGGTCCAAAAAAAACGGGAAATACAGCAGCGTATAAACTGCCAAATTAATACAGACACTGGTGGAGAACAAGCCTTGTGAAAACCCTTTCCTCTTGCCCTGTTAAAGTTCTACAAAAAGAAAAAACATTGTCAAAAAAACCCTTTTTATATTTTTTTTTCCATGAAAAATAAGGATACCTTGAGGTTGCTACCTTCCTGGTTGCAGCCAAGTTCAAAGCTGCATAAGAGATTTAATTTCTTCCCCTAAACTATTTTAAAAATGTTCCTTTGAAGGAATTTGCCTTTTACTTCCTCTGACTATTGTAACCAAAAGGCAACCCAGTCCCGGTTGCTTCTAACACCTTTCCATGTTCCCGTGAGATCTCTCCTGTCTCTCGTAAGTCCGGTTCACCCTACTGAATAATGATAATTATTATTATTACTTTTTAGTAATTGTTATTCTTTTAACAATCGGCCTTTTCCCCACAGGGGCGGGTGACCCAAAAAAGAAGGCACACTTTCATCATCACTCACTCTTCTCTTCTTGCCAGAGGCGTGCCGATATTAAAGTTAAAAACCCAAACATATCCACCCTTCCTCCAGAGTGTAGGCACAATTTTCTACCTCCAGGACTCAAGTCCGGCTAACCGGTTTCCCTGAACCCCTTCATAAATGTTACTTTGCTCACCCCCAACAGCACGTCAAGTCGTCATAAACATTTGCCTCCACTCGCCCCTATCTAACGCTCACGCATGCTTGCTAAAACGCCCTCCACAAAAAACCCCCTTTTACCCCCCTCCGTCCCCTTTCTTAGGACGCCCCCACCCCCCCTTCCTTCCCCTGTTTATATGCCACCCAAGTCATTCTGTTTCGTTCTATCCTCTTAAATGCCCGAACCACCCCCAAACCCTCCTCAGCCATCTTAGTAACCCCGCATCTCAAAATTTCCCCAAGCTACGGATTCTCTACATAATATTCACATTCCCCTCAGACACACACCCCGCCTCCAGCCTTCTTGATGCAACATTCACCACCTATGCTTCACACCCATATAAAAGCGTTGGTAAACATGCCCTGCTTTCGTTGTTTGTCTCCACACACCCCTCAGTACACCACTCACCTTTTTCACCCTTGTCAGTTTTATTATTGGGAGCACTAAACCGTGGGGACACACAGTGTTTGGGGGGAAGGGGAAGCAGTGGTTTGATAACAAGCAAAGGGAGAATTACCGGGAGTTTACCGGGAAAAGAGTTCCGGGGGCCCGCCACCGCGGCCCGGTCTGTGCCAGGCCTCATGGTGGATCAGAGCCTGATCAACCAGGTGTTACTGCTGGCCCAAACCCCGTCCGCGACGAACACAGCCCGGCTGGTCGGGGACTGACTTTAGGTGCCTGTCCCGTGCCCTTTAAGACACCGGGGGTCTATTGGGAATCCCCCTTTTGTGCGGGAGGTAGTTAACAGTCTTCCCCCGACACTTATTGTGTTGTCTCTCAATTGCTAGTGGTACCCCTTCTTTTCATTGGGGGATGTTGCACTTCCATCTTGCTTTGTAGGAGGACTCGTGTGCAAGTTTGGGACTAACCCCCCCAAGGGTTTTCCCAAATGTATATAATGTATCTCTCCGCCTGCGTTCTAGGAAGTACAGGGTTTGGAACCGCGTTCCCAGTAATTTAGGTGGTTTATCGGTTATGGGGCCCTGAAGGTTTCTTGGGTCAAGAGCCCTCGCCGGCATGAAGTCCTTTGTAGACTTTAATATTTTGAAACTTACTCAGAGTTGACAAAATTCATCCCCAGCATCAACTTACTTAAGACTGATTAATAATATTGAAGTTGATATATTTGAGAATGTTTACTTGAACCATAAAATTAAATTTTAAGATGATGAAAATGTAGTGCAATTCGTATTCGTAAATACATATTTACACACTTTGCATCACCTAGATTACTAGAGATTAGATAATCTACTGAATAATTATGGCTGTATTATAAAAATGGTAGTTATATTTCCAGTTAATGATATCGAAAATATCGTGACTGCTGTAATGCATCAGCTAATATATTAACTATCATGACATTGTTTTATATGAAATTATATATGTAAAGATATAACCCGTTCATTAATGGGGTACAAAAAAAACCAATGTGACTCCTGCAACTGTTTGTTTAGTTCATATCATGGGACGAGCAAAGGATGTGCAATAAGCTAGCAACACAGGTGTTGGGGGGGGGGAAATCTTTCCCCCTTTTCCCCCGGTTTTAAACCAAAATTTTTCTCAGAGTTTTGCATAATAAACACCTTCGTTGTTGTGTTGTGGTTATGCAGCTGCCTCAAAGGTGCATTGGCGACACGCGTACACTTCAACTTTCTTGTCAAAAATCATTTATAGTGTAGGGGTCTAGAGGGTGGGGGCGTGCTTTTCATGCTGAGTGGGTTTCCCGTTTCACCTCTTCACACCTCTGTTTTTACCTCCAAAATATCTGTTGAAGTTTTTTTTTTGTTATGAACACCCCGCCTCTTTTTGGGTTCATCAATGATAGTGTATGATGGGTATCGAGAGTGACGGAAGTTGGGGTGACAGAGGAGTAGGTTGGGATTGGTAGGGGGGGGTGGGGGAGGGCAAGGTGTCAGACAGGCCCAAAGATTGTTTCATGAAACACTTGTATCTTTTAGGTACACGGTCAGAAATCTGTCACTCTTGATGGGGTTAAGGCGGCGGGGTAGGAAAATATGTGGCAAATTTGTTGGGAGGGAAATTTTTTTTGGAAAGGGAGAATGGTGAAGATGATAGGGTCTACTGTACCTCCTTTCCTCCTGTTATGATCAATTGTTCGATATTGCTCCCCGGTCTCAGACCCTTGGGAATGCAGTCCGATGCAGACATAAAATCTTGGCTGATACGGAACCATTTGCGAAAACGGGTTTTCCGTTGTTTACCCCTTTCCCATAAGGTGTTTTATTATGGAACCCGTTCTTCCTGCATTTTCCCAGTCACAAGTTTTTTTATATTTTCGCCTGCTCTCCATTAGTGTACAATTTTATTTTAGCCAGTGTAAATTTTTAAAGCTTTTATAACAATGGAGCAGCAAAGTTTCGGGCACTTTTGTTAAATCACAACTCCACAGGCCTTCATTGGAATTTTGTGTAAATAACTCACTTGGGAGGCGCAAGTGAGTTTTTAATTGTAGCATCAGTGCCATGATATATAGCTATGAATGTAAAAACCACTGCAGTTGTATTTGTAACATTAATAATTATCTTGTATGTAAGATCTTCCGGCATGGTTACCCCCAAATTTGGATGGACCTGCCCACCCCACCCCCCTCCTCATTTTCCCCCACCAGCCCCCGATTTTCCCCACCTCAGTCGCTCAAGTAGAGACCAATTTGGGCTCCTGGTATCTTTCGTCTAGAGGCATGAAATTTAACAGTCTGAAACTCCTTTCTGCTGGTCGGTGTGGTGGGCAGGGGCAATTTTGGACAGCGTCTGGGGTATGTCTCTTGGGCATTTGAACAGATTACTGTGGGGGTTTTGTTCTGGTCATTTAAACAGTTCTGTGGGGTTATGTTTTGTGGTCATTTGAACAGATTACTGTGGGGTTGTGTTTGTGGGCATTTGAACAGATTACGTGGGGTTGTGTTTTGTGGTCATTTGAACAATTACTGTGGGGTGGTGTCTTGGGTATTAGGACAGACTGCTGTGGGTTGGGGTGGGCACGCGTGAATGTACTCAATATGAAAATTGCTGCCCATCTTGGAAAAGGTGATCGTGCTCACCAGAGTGGTTCTGCTGCCCTTTTGTTTCCTTTTTTGTTTTCTTTTCGAGAGCGTCGAAAATGGCAGTCTGTGGGAGTCCGAATCAGGCAGGTGTTGTGAGGTGGTAGAGTTGTGTGGTAATAATGGTGACAAGTACAACTTCGAATATCTTATTACTGTTGTTGCTATGCACTTTATTTAGTTCATCATTGAAAAAAGATACTTTGATTTAAATTTATCTTACAACGTTTTTAAATGTGATATTTATGGAGATATAATACTGCTGTACATTATATATATATATATATATATATATATTTTCGTGCCGAATATAAAACTTACGATTTAGGCTAAATAACAACTCTTTCTTGCCGTATAAGGCAAGCAAAAAATTTGTGAATGAAAATTTTTCGTAAAAATCATTCTAAACCTAACGAAAACAATATATTTCATTGTGTTTGTTTATTATTAAATTATTGTAAACTTATCTAAATTATATTTAGTTGGATTAGGCTAAATTAAGCTGCTCTTCTTATAATAAGGTTGGTAAGTTTTCTAAGGTTTTTTTTGGTACAAAATTATTATTTTTTACATTAACATAAATGAAAAAATATTTTCTTTAAACGTATAAGAAAAATTTTAGAAAGGACTTAATTTTAAATGAGTTCTTGCCAATTGAGCAATTTTACCTATTCGGCACGACATATATATATATATATATATATATATATATATATATATTTTTTTTTTTTTGCACTTGCGTATTCGTGTTCTAGATATTTTAAAGCTAAAATTTGGGGTCGAGGAAATAATCATTACCAGTGCCTCCAGAATCATCGCCACCGTCGCTCGGTTTCCCAACGGTGAGTAAACGCTCTCCGGGGGGGGGGTTTTCCCCGCTCGCCAAATTCGCTGACGTAGGCGGATGTGCCAAAAATACGCGAACGTTATGGTAGATACGTGATCCGGGAAGGCTCCAATGGTGCCATTTATGGTGGTATTGGGGGTCAGGGGGAGGAAGGTAAGGAAGGCAGTGACGGGGGGGGAAAAGGTGGAAGGGTTTGGGGGGTGGCGTTCGTGGGGCCAGTAAAATACTGTATACCCAAAAGGGGTGACGGGAGGAGCGTCTGACGACCCGTTCTTCATCGCAAGTTATTTAAACCCCCCTTCCATTAAATGCTCGCGCCCTTTGGTGGAAGATAAAAAAAGTAAATTAATTGGCTGTAAAATTCTTGCCAGGCGGGAGTTGAATAACTGCTGGTGACGGCGACATGCACCTGAACCCAGTTAAAAACGCCCAAATTAAATCCGTTCTGTGATGCACTGCGAAAAAAAAAAAACCGAGATAACACACTTCCTAGATTCCCGTCACACCTTGGTTAAAACCCCTGTGACCGCATTTCGAAGGTTCATTAATGGTGGAAAAAAAATTGATTGAGTGGTGAGGGGAAGGGGGGACCCAGGGTTCCTCTTCACAGATCCATTCCTTCCAAAAGTCACAAAAGATCACTGGCTCAGAGCTGCCATTCAAGGTGAAGTTTTGGGGCCTGGAAGTTATCTTTTTTTCTTTACACAGATCAGGGGCTGTTATCCACCCCAGCTTATTTCAAAGCTCATCCCTATCTAAGGTACTACCACCCTGGGGGGACCCCCCAAAAGGCGCCATTCAGGTACCTGCTTCTGCTAGGTGAACAGGGGCAGCAGGTGTAATGGAAAATTTTCCAGCGTTTCCACCCATGCCTGGGATCTAAACACACACACACTCCGTCTCTGTCACACACACAACTCTGTCTCACACTATTAAGAAATCAATATATTCAGTTGAAGAAAATAAAAAAAAAAATAAGAAAAGAAAAAAGGGATTATGAGGCTAAAGTCGCAAGGGATTCAAAATAACCCAAGGGTTCTTTCAGGAAAAGAAGTAAGATTAGGGACAAGATAGGCCCACTTAAGAGTAACTCGGTCAGATCACTGAAAGTAATAAAAAAATGTGTAAACTTTTCAATACCTACTTCCTCTCATTTTTTATAGGAAGATATGGGAAATTCAGAAATAATAAATTATAACAGGCCCTAATAAACTATGCACTAGGGGAACTAGTGACATGGTCCCAGACAAGAAAGAAATTGAAACCTAACAAATCTCCAGGCCCGATGAACTGTTTGGGGGGTTTTAAAGGAATGAAAGGGAACTTAGCATACCTTTGGCTAATCTTTTAAAATATACTACAAACTGACATAGTGCCAGACAAGTAATATGACAAATGTAATCCAATTTACAAGGCAGGTGACAGGCCCTTAGCTTCGAACTATAGACCAATAAGCCTTACCTCCATATTTGGGAAAATTTATAATCAATAATTGGCGAAGCAATTAGATCTTAAAAGGGAAAAATTGTTTAAATGAATCTCAACCTTGATTAGATCAAGGTATTGAATATAATATTGTGTATAAGGACTTCAGTAAGGCTTTCGATAGAGTTCCACATCAGAGGCTTTGGGGAAAATAAAGGCACACGGAATAGGGGGAATTTTTTTCCCGGGGAAAGGCATGGTTGACAAATAGGCAGAGAGTTTGTAAATGGGGGGAAAACAAAAAGGGGCACGTCACAAGCCATGTTCTAAGGGGCAAAGGGGCCCCCAAAAAATTTACATAAACGACATAGATGACATAGATGTATCTTTTTTGAGATGTGAAATTTTAAAAATCTTGATGGGCAGAGTGAGGCTCAGGAAAAAAAACTTTAACGGGGGTGCAAACTGGTCAGCAGAGGGCTTCCCGAAATTTGTCTGAAGGGAAAAAGAAAATATAAGAAAGTTGAAAAGACCGGACAAGGAATGCAAACTGGGGGGTATGCGTTTGGAGGGTGTGTTGGTGTCGTCGTTAGAATGGGAAAGTCAATGGGGCACCAAGGCCGATTTTTGGACCCATACTGAAATGACCACCTGATGAAATACATGTCAGTGCATGCGGATGACCACAAATTGTAAAAAAAAGTAGACAAGACTGCAGCATGCTACAGGAAGACTTGACAAACTACATGCCCTTTCCCCTCAGGGGGAGGTTCCTTGATGTCGGTGGGGGGTTTTAACCAGTGTTGCCCCTGACCTCCCTTCTTTGGATTGAACTTTTCCCCCTTTTCCCCCAGGCGCTGGTAATATAAAGGTTTAGCGTTATGAATGAAAATTTTTGTTAATAGCCCAACAATTTGCTATTGGAATATTACGCTACCCCAAATGCAAGGTTATGAGCCAAATGGATATGACCAAAAAAGTTCAGGGGGGTTTGCTAAAGACGGCCCAAGAACCGGGGGGGTCGAAAATGATTATTTGTCAAAAGGTTCAGATCTTGCATCTTGGAAGACTGGAAAACCAGAGACATGATCCATAAAGATAGTGGAATGCACAGGTGTACAAAAAGGACGTGGCATCAACCTGTCGGTGAAAACTCGGGAGTGACATCTGCCCATCAGTGGATGTCATCTTCCTATCAGATGGGTTGGTTGGTCAGATGCGGTGTGGATGGAACCCTGTTAGGGGGTAGATGGGTGTTTTAGTAAACGGGAGGATGGATGGGTGAATGATTAAATGGATGAGTGTAAGGATGGGGGGATGGATTTGATAGAATTGATGGATAGGTGGTTGGATGCTTCAGATGCCGTCCTTCTCTAAGTGGGACTTTCCCCTTATCTTTTATGCAGCCGGTGCTCCCTCTGCTGTTATTTTGGGGAAAGTCTGTTGCACTTTTGAGCATCTCCATTGCTGTTTATATTGATGGTGTGCGTACTTACCTAATTTTGGTTGCAGGGCGATTATAGCTCCTGGCCCCGCCCTTTACTGGTCGCTACTAGGCCACCCCTGCTCCGTGAGCTTTATTTACCCAAATCTATGTATGGATCCTGCCTCCACTACCTCACTTTCCAGTTTTGTGTGTTATATATCGTATATATGTGTGTGTATGTGTTTGTGTGTTCGTGCTTGCATGCGTGCGTGCTGATGAGGTCATGGTGTTGGTGGAAGAGTGTTAACAGCGCTGATGTGTTTATGGGTTGACAAGGTAATTGTGCTGTGTATTCATCACTTAACCTGCTAGTCACCGGGATTATCCCCCCGTCTACCTAGGCCTCTTGTTATATGTATTGATTTCGGTGCATAGTTTGGGAACCAATTCCTTCAACGTCTTCCAAGTGTAGTTTATGATGCGTCTTTTCGCATCGCTCTAAAGTATGGGGGAAATTAAATTAACCCTTTATCGATGCGGGAAAGTTCGTACGAGCTGTGAAGGGTGCCCAGCCTTCCAAAGAGGGATTGCTGCTTCCTCTTCCCTTTGACGCTGCGCACCTCTGCTGTTTTTGCTGTTGGTATGGGGGCGTCGTTGTCTTGTTAGCCCGTATTGTTTTGTCTGTTGTCTAGTTGGCCATCGTACCGTTTCTATTGATATTGTTGCTGTTGGGGGGGTTTTGTTGTCCCGTTGATCATCATACCGTTCCTGTTGATATTGTGTGTTAATTAGTAGTTACTGTCAAAGGCCTTTTCGATAGCCCGCCTGCTGTGGGTGATGTTTGTGTGAGGATACGCAGTGTTGGTGTGAGGATAAAAGTTTGGTTGAGGATACGCAGTGTTGGTGTGAGGGTCCCGTGTTGGTGAACAGTTTAACAAATCTCGCTGATGTATTTTTTGGGGGGGGACAAAGGGAATTGTCATACAATGGCTTTGTACTGCCGACATGGGGGTCCACGCATACAGGTCGATTTATCACGCCTTTACGGCCGCATGCACGCACCGGATAGTCGCTGGTATTTATGGACAAGCAACGAACGGATAAACAAACTTTAAAAACGCGGACAAAAATTTACGCTTGCCTTATTTGGCAAGAAGAATCCAAGTTTTTCCTATTTGGGACGACACATTATAAAATAACATTGCGGGGGGTAGGATGAGAGGAAGAAGTAAGCAAAGTTCTAGTGGGTTATATTAGTACCTCCTGGCAAGGCCGTCTTGAGGAGGCGTGTCCGGGGCCCATTGGGGGATTCCCAGATGACACCAGTGCAACCTACCTCATAGGTCGTATTGTGAAACTTCCATGGCTCTCCCAGAAGATATGGCTGTCATTTTTGTGATGGCACCAGTTTTATATATATATTGCATCATAAAGCACTAAACCCACAAGGGTCATGGTGGGCCCGGGGAATGGACAACGTGTCCCGGTGGCATATTGTATATGCCAGGGGGCGTAGTGTATATGATGGGGGCGTATTGTATATGACAGGTGGTGTATTGTATGTCGGTGCGTAGTGTATCGATGGTGGTCGTATTGTATGACAGTTGGTCGTATTGTATATGACATTTGGGCGTATTGTATATGACAGGGTTGATTGATAATTTAGTAGTCACGAAAGCGCTTGGAATTCTTCTATTTTTTTATAGTGGTTGTCTTTTCATATGGGGTAGTGTATGTATATGACGGGGGGTCGTATTGTATATGACAGGTGGTCGTATTGTATATGACAGGTGGTCGTTTGTATATGAAGGTGGTCGTTTGTTTTGACAATTCGATTGTATATGACATGGTCGTATTGTATATGACAATTGGGCGTATTTATATGCAGGTGGTCGTATTGTATATGACAGGTAGTGTAGTGTATATGACGGTGGTCGTATTGTATATGACGGTGGTCTATTTTTTGACAGTAGTGTAGTGTATATGACATGGTCGTATTGTATGACGGTGGTCATTTTTATGACAGGTAGTGTAGTGTATATGACAGGTGGTCGTATTGTATATGACGGTAGTGTAGTGTATATGACAAAGGTCGTTTGTATATACAGGTAGGGAGTGTATATGACATGGTCGTATTGTATATGACAGGGAGTGTTTTTATAGACATGGTCGTATTGTATATGACAGGGTGTATGTATAGGGTGGTCGTATTGTTTGACAGTGTATTGTATATGACAGGTGGTCGTATTTTATATGACAGGTATTAGTGTATATGACAATTTGGGCGTATTGTATATGACAGGTAGTGTTTTTATGACGGTGGTGTAGAATGACAGGTAGTGTAGTGTTATAAGGTGGTGTTTTTATATGACAGGTAGTGTAGTGTATATGACAGGTGGTGTTTTATTAAAAATTTTGTATATGACGGTTTGTTTTATATGACAGGTAGTGTATATGACAAGGCGTTTTATTGCGGGGTTTTGATAACAGGTGGTCTATTTTTTGACAGGTAGTGTAGTGTATATAAAGGGTGGTCTATTTATATGACAGGTAGTGTATTGTAAGACAGGTGGTCGATTGAAGGGGCGGAGTGTAGTGTAAAAATGGTGTTTGTAATGCGGTTTGGGTTTTTATAAAAATTTGGGCGTATTGTAATGACAGGTAGTGTAGTGTATATGACATGGTCGTATTTATATCTCAGGTAGTTGTGTATATGACATGGTCGTATTTATATGAAAGGGAGTGTAGTGTATAAAACGGTGGGGTATTGTATATGACAGGGAGGGGGTATATGACAGGTGGTCGTATTGTATTGCGGGGGGTGTATATGACAGGTAGTGTAGTGTATATGACGGTGGTCGTATTGATGACGGGTGGTCATTGTATATGACGGTAGGAAAGACAGGTGGTCGTATTGTATATGACAGGTAGGGAGGGATATGACAATTTGGGCGTATTGTATATGACAGGTAGTGTAGTGTATATGACAGGTGGTCGTATTGTATAGACAGGTAGTGTATTATTGGGGTGGTCGTATTGTATATGACAGGTAGGGATTGTATATGACAGGTAGTGTGTGTTATGACAATTTGGGCGTATTGTATATGACAGGTGGTCGTATTGTATATGACAGGTATTAGTTATATGACAGGTGGTGTTTTTATGAATGGTGATTGTTAGCAGGTAGTGTAGTGTATATGACAGGTTTATTTTTGACAGGTATTAGGTTATGACAGGTGGTGTGTTTTGGGTGTGTAGTGTATATGACAGGTAGTGTAGTGTATATGACAGGGGGTCATTAATATCCCAGTAACAATGAGATTATTACCTTTTTATTACTACTACTTTTAAATTTAAAATACTGGTAGATCTTTTATAGTACTACAGCTTCTGTTACTATTACAGCTACTGTTACTACTTTACTATTACATTTACGTTTCTATTACATCTACTGTCTATTACACTACTGTTACTATTAAATCTCCTGTTTCTACTGTTTCTATTAACTACTGTTTACTGTTACTATTACCTCTGTTACTATTACAGCTACTGTTACTACTGTTACTATTACAGCTACTGTTACTACTGTTACTATTACATTTACTGTTACTATTACATTCTGTCTATTACAGCTACTTTCTATTAAATTTGTTTCTACTGTTTCTATTACAGTTACTGTTACTACTGTTACTATTCAGCTACTGTTTTACTACTGTTACTTTTTTTAAGCTACTGTTACTACTGTTATTACAGCTACTGTTACTACTGTTACTATTCACTACTTTACTACTGTTACTATTACAGCTACTGTTACTACTTTTCTATTCAGCTATTTTCTACTGTTACTATTAGCTACTGTTTCTTTTATATTTAAACTATTTACTACTGTTACTATTACAGCTACTGTTACTATTTCATCTACTGTCTATTATAGCAACTGTTACAAAAACTCCTGTTTCTACTGTTTCATTCAGCTACTGCTATTACAGATAGTACTGTTATTACCTTTACAGTTACGTTAAATAATTTTGTTACTGTCACTATTACAGTTAGTTCTGTCACTGTTACAGTTACTGATATTACAGCTACTGAGGCAGGTAGGTGGGGTAAATGTGAGGCAGGTGTAGGTGGGGCAAGGGAGAGGCAGGGTGGTGGGGCACGTGCAGGCAGGTGTTGTGGGGTAGGTAAGGGGGTTGGTGGGGTAAGTGTGAGGCAGATGTTGGTTGGGTAAAGGGGAGGCAGGTGTGGTGGGGCCTGGGGCAGGTGTTGGTGGGGTAAGGTGAGGCAGGTGTTGGTTGGGTAAGGTGAGGCGGTGTTTGGGTTTGGGGAAATGTGAGGCAGGTGTTGGTTGGGAAATGTGAGGCAGGTGTTGGTTGGGTAAGTGGGGGGCGGTGTTGGTGGGGTAAGGGAGGCGGTGTTGGTGGGGGAAGTGTGAGGCAGGGTTGGTGGGGCACGGGGGGGCGGTGTTGGCGGGGGAATGTGGGGGCAGGTGTTGGCGGGGGGGTGTGGGGGGAGGTGTTGGTGGGGTAAGTGTGAGGCAGGTGTTGGTGGGGGAAGTGTGAGGCAGGTGTTGGTGGGGTAAGTGTGAGGCGGTGTTGGTGGGGTAAGGGGACGGTGTAGGGGGGAAGTGTGAGGCAGGTGTAGGGGGGTGTGTGAGGCGGTGTATTTGGGGTAAGGGGGGGTGTTGGTGGGGTAAGTGTGGGAACGGTGTAGGGGGGTAAAGTGGGCGGTGTAGGTGGGGTGTGGGGGGAGGTGTAGGTGGGGTGGGGGTGAGGCAGGTGTAGGTGGGGAAGTGTGAGGCGGTGTTTGGGGGGAAGTGTAGGTGGGCAGGTGTTGGATGGTAAGTGTAATGAGGCGGTGTTTGGGAGGGGAAGTGTAACAAGGCGGTGTTGGTAGGGTAAGTGTAAGCAAGGCAGGTGTTGGTGGGTAAGTGGAGGCGGGTTTGGATGGCGGACAAGGCAGCAATATAGTTATGTCTCAATATGACACTTCCTTTTTTTTTACCTCCATCTAATATTGGATATTGCCAGAGGTGGCAGCTTAAAAAACAAAATTTTTCCACTTTTTCAAACTGAGGCTTAAACAGTGGGTTTTAAGACTGCCA
>WNWK01026241.1:0-27621 GCA_009830355.1 Cherax destructor
TTGGGAGGGTGTGTAAAGGAAGAAAGTTGAAATGAACATAGATGAGAGTAAAATGATGAGGATTTGTCGGTGGATGTGCATATGACAGACAAGGTACAGTGGTACCCCGATTTACGATGGTCCCCAACCTCACCCTTTTATGTAAGTTTATTTTTTTAAATGCTTTTGTAAGTGTAATTTTGGGGGTCTAAAAGGACTAGTCTATTTTACATCATTTCTTATGGAGATAAATTCGTTTGGTAATGGCACTTGAACAGCATTCTGGAATGAAAAAATATCGTAAGTCGGGGTACCACTGTATTGATGAACGAAAAAAAGTGGGTGGTGCACTGAGGCAAAGAGGGGAATGTATGAGAGTTCAGTGGTACCAACACATTTATATGTGTGAAGCTTGGGTTGTAAATGTTGCAGTGAGGAGGAGGTTTGAGGCAGTGGAGATGTCATGTCTAAAGGCAGTGTGTGGTGTGAGTATTTGTAACTTGGAAATTAGGAGGAGGTGCAGAATTACTAAAAGTATTATCCAGAGGGTGAGGAGGGGTTGTTGATGTTGTTTGGTCATTTAGAGAGAATGGAGCAAAATAGGATGACTTGGAGGGTGTATAAATCTGTAGTGGAGAGGTGGGGTAGGGGTTATCCTAGGAAAGGATAGAGGGAGAGGGTAAAGGTGGTTTTGTGTGCAAGTGGCTTGGACATCCAGCAGGAGTGCGTGTTTGGGACTTGACGAGCTGTTGGAGTGTAACTGGTTAGCCTGCACTCTGAAGGAGGGGTTTGGGATGTTGGCTGTCATATCTGCATGCCTCTGGCAAGACTGATAGTGTAAATGATGGGGTGAAAATGTTTCTTTTTCACATCACACTTCCTAGGTGGGTTTGGGGAAAAAGCATGTATTAAAACTGTTTCTTTAAATGTGCTCTATTACAAGAGTTTTAACAAAAATTAACATTATATGAATGTTAAGAAATTTCTTCTTTCTTTCAACACACTGGCTGTATCCCACCAGTTAAGAGATTTATTTACCTAATTACTAGGGAATCAAATATTTTGTACGTGCCTTTATTATAGAAATCTACACAGGAAACAGCTGTAGTGTAACTGAGACATGTTTTGAAATATTACATCCCTATTATAAGTTATGCAATAATACCAATATAGAACTGTATAACATTTTCTTTCAGATCTGATTACACCAAACGAATAATAGATATCAGTGCCAAAGTTCGCAAACAAAAACAGGAGATTGATCATGTGTTAGCAGACACTAGGACTATACAGAAGGAAATAAACATTGGGTCTGGCAAACTAGAAAGAACTTTCACTGTTGTTGAGGGAACTGCTTATAAGGTAAATTAATTTTTGCCTTCTGTAATAATAATTGTTTTCCAATACCATATATAAGAATGGATGGAGCAAAATAGAATGACTTGGAGGGTATATAAATCTGTAGCAGAAGGAATGCAGTGTAAAAAAGGTTGGAAGTAGGGGATAAAGGAGGTTTAGTATGTGAGGGGCCTGGACATCCAGCAGGTGCGCATGGAGTGTGAGCAAGATAACATTTATGAAGGGAGGAATATTTCCCAGAGAAAGTAGGAATTAGGGTTGCTTGATGTCCCAGTGGTGGGTTATCATATTTATAGATGGGGTTGTGAAAGAAGTAAATACTGCAGTGTTGGGAAGGGATGTGGGGTTGAAAGATGTTGTGAACACCACATGTGGCACCACCAGTTGTCCCAACACCAGATGTGACACCTCAAGCTACCCTGCCAGCAGCAGCACGGCTACCCTGCCAACACCACACGTAGCAGCAGCAGAGCTGCCCTGCCAACACCACACATGGCACCAGCAGCATTACAGCTGCCCTACCATCACCATATATGGCCTCACCACACATAGCACCACCAGCAGCACCAGGCATAGTGTTGGGAGACAAGACTATTATTGAAAGAACTTTACAGTAAATAGTGAAATTGTGGATAATGTTGTGCGCTTCCTGGTTCAAGTACTAAACCAACTGGAGAAATATCTATTACCATTATAAACTGTTGTATTTATATATGTAGATATAGAGTGGTACCTTGACTTATGAGTGCCCCAACTTACGAGTTTTCCGAATTACGAGCCGTTGCTCAGTCGATTTTTTGCTTTGAGTTGCAAGCCACAATCTGAGTTACGAGTGAGCTTCAGATATGCTTCAGCTATAATAAAATATAATCGCTCTGGAGTGCTTTAAGGGGAGAGCGAGATGTTTTCATGTTTGTTTGTTTTTTTGCTAAAATTTCAATGGGAATTTGTCAGTGAATTAAGCACTATTTGATACCTAGATACTGTGTGTTTAGTGATGTTTTGCCTTACAGTTATGTTGAAAAAAAATATTAGTGCTCTATTTGACAGGGCTTTGGGCAAATCCTCTCCTACAAAATTAGTAAGACATACAATGTTCTAATTGAAATCAGATGCAAGACAAAGAGTTAGGTTTTTGAATTACAGAGAGTCTGTGAGTTTACTGTCAATAGATTGCATTATAAAAAATGTTGAAATACGTGTTTTTTTTTTTTAATTTCGTGGGGAAAAAAAAATCAGTAACAACAAACCGTAAAACATATCGCAAGCTCTTACTGTAATTCAATAGAACCATCATTCCTCAATAACCTACGAAAGAATCATGATGCTCTGATAAATACTCGTTGCGTGAGAGGATTTATAATGTCAATAACTTATTCCTGAGATATACTTGTGTACAACTCTTAGGCATTCGAACACCACATTCCAAAGTGCTGCACCCCACCATGCTTATCAGAGGCTGTAAAGCCACTGAGAGATGTCTGGCTGCTCACTCACACCACACTCCTCACAGAAGTTGCCATGCAGTGTATTTAAAGTGAAACAATCATAAAAATAGCAATTTTGGGGGTTAAAAAAAAAAACTGACTACTTGCCAACACGTCCTCTTCCCAAGTGAAAGATTGAAAAACATACTTTTTAGTAAAAACATACTTAGAAATATGATAGAAACACGCTGATTACATCAACATGTTGCCAGAATTATGCACTATTTTTCAGTAAGAATTTTTTTTTTTCCATAATTTTTCGATTTCAATATTTTTTATCACTTAAAACGTCTCGCCACCCCCCCTCCCTTAACCCTTTGACTGTCGCAAGCCCTATTATGAAACTGTCATTCTATGTCGCAAAATATTGAAAAAAAAAATAATTATTTTTTCTTACCGAATGTCTAAAGCCTAAATTTTTTTTTTTGGCGATCAGTACTTACCGAGATATAGATTCATAAAGTTGGCAGAAAATGAGCCACGTATGGCAACAGCGGCGAATGCTGCTCACCCGGTACACTTATATTTACTCCCATTCAAAGGTTTCTTGTATTTTCCAATATTTTTTTCTCCAAGTAACTTATGTGGCCATTGTATGCAACACAATAATCGCACAAACATTATCATTATATTATTTACAAAAATTGTTTACACAAACCAACAATACAAATTTTTTTTATTACTATTGTTCTGTAATATAAATATACACATATACTATAATGACTGGACACTTTCCTACAACTGCTATTAGCATCTGGAAGCTTGGTGTTGTGTGTGTGTGTGTGGATGTCTAAGGTGTGGCTGCTGTCAAAATGACATACTATTATACCATCACTCACCACCCTCACTGCCTGTCAACAACCATGGGGTCCCAGGCCATGTTCCCCACCATCCTCCCTTCTTCTTTCATTCCTTCCTTTCTTACTTCTTCTTTCCTTCCTCTCACCTCTTCCTTCCTTTTTTTCTTAGTTCCTTCCTTCCTTCCTTCCTTACTTTCTTTCTTCCTTCATTCCTTCTGGTATCCTGGGCATTGATTTCAGTCACAAACTCCTCAAAACCATGAAATTCATCTTCAGAGACACTTCCATCTGTGGCTGAGAAAGATAAATTGTTTACATTTTATGCAGACACTGTCAGAGAAAGTTGTATGAGTTGTCAGATATTTCTTACCAGTAGGCATGCTGAACATGGACTACTGAAATGGCGTTCCCACAATGCACCACTGGCTCCCCGATTTTTTTTAAACTGCGCACACTGACCATGGAGACCCATTCTCTCACATGTGGGCCTACCAGCTTTCTCCCACTTGATTTGAGGCCGCTAGAATTTATGCATGTTAATACATCAGAAACATTGGCTCGTAAGACGTATATATATGACCGAAACAGTCAAAGGGTTAAATGTCATATGTAATTTGTATAGGTTTGGTAGCTGATATTTAACCCTTAAACTGTCCATACGTAGATATACGTTCATTCGCGTAGCTGACCGAACGTAGATCTACGTTTTTTTTCAAATGCTTTTAACTTTGCCACGATAAGCCTGAGTTGCCTAGAGATTAGAGAATGGGTCTGTGCACTCAATGTGTGTAGTATTACAAAATGTGGGAATGACAAACAAAATGCACTCTTCATTTTAAAGAAAATGAACAATTTATTTTTTTCTCAAAATACTCGGTCAGCTACGTGAGTGAACGTATATCTACGTGTGGACAGTTTAAGGGTTAAAGAATTCCAGAGTGATTATTATTACTATTATTAATTATTATTATATTATTATAAATTATTATTATCACTATCAACATACATTGTTCACTGAGTTTTATCATTTATTAATTAAGCTGCCACAAGAGACACCGAGAATGTAAACACACAGACAAACACACTAAGAATGTAAACACACAGACGAACACAGCAGCTAACCCCTCTTCTGTGAATTTCTTTTGTACTTCCATTTTCCTCTTGTTTTTCCTCTTCCAAGTGCTGCTGCATTTCTAACTATTGTGCACCCCATAGTACAAGATAGTTAGAAGTGCAGCAGCACTTGGAAGAGGAAAATGTTAGAAGTACAAAAGAAGTTCACAGTAGAGGGGTTAGCTGCTGTGTTCGTCTGTGTGTTTACATTCTTGGTGTCTCTCATGGCAGCTTAATTAAGAAATTATTATACTCAGTGAACAATGTATGTTGATGATAATTTATAATATAATAATAATAATTAATAATAATCACTCTGGAATGCTTTAAATATCAGCTACCAAATCTATACGAAATACGTGTGCTCCAGCTTGCCAGGATATATGGCAAAAACAAATCAACAATCAAGGAAGCTGATGTGGCGAAAGGGGTAAACATGTTAACGAAAAAGAGATCACAAACAGTGGAAGATATGGGGAAGTTGTTGTTGTTGTGGATCAGCGAAAAACAGTTAGCGAGAGAGTTTTAGAGAGAGAGGGAAGGAGGTGCCTTCTTCAGAGATTAAGGAGATTTGTTCAATGTGGAGTAGGGTGCAAGCTTTTGCTGAGAAATATCACCCTGACCAAGCTGAAACAAGCCATATCAGCAACATGTTCAGTGATAAAACCTTGGCCCACTTCAGGCAGATCTTAAAGAGTGCCAGAAACAGAAACCTCTGGACAGTTTTTTTGTGCAACAGGGGTCCAGTGACTCTCAAGCTGTCACAACCCCAAATCCTAAAGTGTCTCCCTGTGTCACAAAATATTAAAAAAAAAATTATATTTTCTTATGGAAATGTTAAGATTAATTTTCTGATTGTTTTAAGCCCCCCAAAAAAAAAAAAAAAAAAAATTGAGCAGTACTTACCGAGATATAGAGGCGTAAAGTTGGTAGAAAATGAGGTGTGTATGGCAACAGCGACGAATTCCACTCACCCGGTAAATTTTTTTTACTTTCGAGGTCACTTCAAATCACTTTTCAAACACTGCTTTGGTGTACAGTTTTTTTAAGTTACAAATGACCTGCTGGTCCATGGGCTGGGTGAGAGGAGTGGTGTTAGGAGGCAAGAACTTCATTGTGATGAACCTGAAGTCCCTAGACAAAAAGTCTGCCAAGTTTGGAGGATGAGCAGGAGGTATTTTTTCACACTGGCGCCAAACACTTGATGGACCCACTCTATGAAAATTTACCTTGTGACCCATGCCTTATTGTTAGCCTTCCACATCACACAATCTATCCTTGACGACATTGTGTTTCTTGAACACTCTGGGATTTTCTGAGTGATACACAAGTAAAGGCTTCACTTTAAAATCCCCACTAGCATTAGAACAAAATAAGAGAGTTAGCCTGTCTTTCATAGGCTTGTGTCCTGGCAGTGCCTTTTCCTCCTGAGTAATGTAAGTCCTGTTTGGCATTTTCTTCCAAAACAGGCCTGTTTCGTCACAATTAAACACTTGTTGGGGTTATGAATTTTCCAGCCTCACGTTTGTCTGAACTGGCTGCCTCACCATGCCTTATCACACTGTGTATGCCACTATGCTTCTTAAATCTGTCAAACCAGCCTCTGCTGGCCTTAAACTCACTAACATCAGCACTGGTTCCAGGCATTTTCTTGACAAGATCTGCGTGCAACTGCCTTGCCTTTTCACATACGATGGCCTCGGAAATACTATCACCTGCTATCTGTTTATTGTTTATCCACATCATCAACAACTTTTGCAACATCAGCTTCCTTGTGTTCTTTTCTCTTTGCCAGGCTAGAAGCGATAGTAGATTTGTTTTTTCCGTACATCCTGGCAAGCTCCCCCACACGTACCCCACTCTCATATTTTTCTACTATCTCCTTCAGTTCTATGGTGTTCCTCACTTTCTTTACCACAGGGGTGCCACTATGATGTTTCTTTGGACCCAGGGTGACTTATTTCACAGTCACAATCAATAAACAATCACTAAACACAATGAATTTATTGTGCAATGTTTGGATGAGTGCACAGAGTAATGTTCATGCCTGCGTGGCTAGGCACACAAGCGCGGGCAGACAGACAGGTCTGGTACGCTGGCCGAAACTCAGGGCAATGGCCGAAAGTCATTACAAAATTAGGCCAAAAAAAAAGCGACCGAAACTCGAAGCGGCCGATACTCGGGGTGGCCGAAACTCGTCCACCATTGTTTTTTATGCTTGCATAAACCACCATGGGCCCAAAGAAACATGATAGAATTCAAGAAAGAAGAGAGGAGAATGTGCCTTCTTCAGTGATTCTATGATATGTACGATACTAAAGCAGCAGGAGTCGATGAAGGCTATAGCGCCAGCCAGCGATAAAGTGTAGCAAGTAACTTTAAGTGATTAAACGATAGAAAAAGGACGGCACGAAACTAACTCCTCCACTACCTAAACCAATGCCAGCATCTCCTTATAAAGTGTAAATATTTCTTATTTATAAATTAAATTGTAAATATTTTTTTTTTATTAACACATCGGCCGATTCCCACCAAGGCAGGGTGGTCCGAGAAAGAAAAACTTTCATCATCATTCACTCCATCACTGTCTTGCCAGAGGGGTGCTTTACACTACAGTTATAAAACTGCAACATTAACACCCCTCCATCAGAGTGCAGACACTGTACTTCCCATCTCCAGGACTCAAGTCTGGCCTGCCGGTTTTCCTGAATCCCTTCACATCAAGTATTAAAAACCATTTGTCTCTATTCACTCCTATCAAATACGCTCACGCATGCTTGCTGGAAATCCAAGCCCCTCGCACACAAAACCTCTTTTACCCCCTCCCTCCAACCTTTCCTAGGCCGACCACTACCCCGCCTTCCCTCCATTCTCTCTACATGTCCAAACCACTTCAACAACCCCTCCTCAGCCCTCTGGATAATAGTTTTGGTAATCCCGTACCTCCTCCTAATTTCCAAACTCCGAATTCTCTGCATTATATTCACACCACACATTGACCTCAGACATGACATCTCCACTGCCTCCAGCCTTCTCGTTGCAACATTCATCACCCATGCTTCACACCCATATAAGTGTGTTGATATAACTATACTCTCATACATTCCCTCTTTACTTCCATGGACAAAGTTCTTTGTCTCCACAGACTCCGAAGTGCACCACTCACCCTTTTCCCCTCATCAATTCTATGATTCACCTCATCCTTCATAGACCCATTTGCTGACATGTCCACTCCCAAATACATCTGATTACATTCACCTCCTCCATACTCTCTCCCTCCAATCTGATATCCAATCTTTCATCACCTAATCTTTTTGTTATCCTCATCACCTTACTCTTTCTTATATTCACTTTCAATTTTCTTCTTTTACATACCCTACCAAATTAATCCACCAACCTCTGCAACTTCTCTTCAGAATCTCCCAAAAGCACATTGTCATCAGCAAAAAGCAACTGTGACAACTCCCACTTTGTATTTGATTCTTTATCTTTTAACCCCACACCTCTTGCCAAGACCCTCGCATTCACTTTTCTTACAACCCCATACTATAAATATATTGAACAACCACAGTGACATCACAGGATAGTGAGGCTCTAACCTGAGCCTCACTATCCTCATAAAAACTCTTCACTGCTTTCAGTAACCTACCTCCTATTCCATACACCTGCAACATCTGCCACATTGCCCCCCTATCCACCCTATCATACGCCTTTTCAAAATCCATAAATGCCACAAAAACCTCTTTACCCTTATCCAAATACTGTTCACCTATATGTTTCACTGTAAACACTTGGTCTACATACCCCCTACCTTTCATAAAGCCCCCTTGTTCATCTGCTATCCTGCTCTCTGTCTTACTCTTAATTCTTTCAATAATAACTCTACCATACACTTTACCAGATACACTCAACAGACTTATTCCCCTATAATTTTTGCACTCTCTGCCAATCCCTAGGTACCTTACCTAACCCTTTCGGGGTTTCGGCCGTACTAGTACGGCTTATGCCCCAGGGTTTTCGTCGTACTAGTATGCCTAAATTCTAGCACCCTCAAATCAAGCAGAAACAGGCTGTTAGGCCTAGATGTGAGAGAATGGGTCTGTGCGGTCAGTGTGCTCAGTATAAATAAAATCCTGCACACCACAGTGCATAATGAGGAAAAAAAACTGACCGTGTTTTTGGTTTAAAACAGCGACTTTGCAGTCGTTTTCTTAGTCTCATTTGATAGAATGGATGATATATTACAGAAATAGAGATAATTTTGACTGGTTTCATGATGACAAGTACCTTGAAACTGAGCGCAAAGTAGCGAAAATGTTCGATTTTGGCCGATGTTCAAGAGTAAACAAATCACACCATGCGTCCAATACACATCAACTGGTGAGTCTAATATTCTTGCACAAGTGCGCTGATATTATTTATACCATTTTTACAATGATGCAGTTGTATACATAACAGTAAATCTTCTATTTGTGAGAATAAAAATTCAAAATGGAAAGCAAAAGTAATGTAAGAGGGGCCTGGAGACGTGACTAATGAACAGAGAAGATGTTATTTTAGTGCCAGGAATGTCTGCCTTGTTTATTCTGGACCCTATTTTGAAATTGGCATCGTTTGAAATTTGTGTGAAATTGGCAAAATTGCCATTTTCTGACCACTATTTTGGGTAGTTGAAATTGGTAAATAGGCGGTTTCTTGTACTCAATCGATAGAAGAAATGGAGTTCTAGCGAAATAGCTATAATTTTAGTAGACTGAAACATTGGAATTTGCCGAAAATAGGGCTCAAAGTGGGCAAAATCGCCGATGCGTAAATGTCCTCAATACCACTAACTTCACGAAAGCATAATTCCATTAGTTTTCCATCAAATTTCATAATTTTGGTGGCGTTATGATCAGAAAATGATTCTCTATCATTTCATTAGAAAAAATAATTTATTTTCTTTCTGAAAAATTTGCGACCCTGAGAATGAGTTTTGGAGAGGGCCTTGGGACCCCCAAAGGGTTAAATAATAGCACCAACCACCTGCTTTTAACATTTCTATCTTTATCCCATGAATCCCACTGCCTCACAAACTTCCCCCACACTCACAACTGGCTCTTCCACACTCCTACAAGATGTTATTCCTCCTTGCCCTATACACGAAATCACAGCTTCCCTGTCTTCATCAACATTTAACAACTCCTCAAAATATTTCCTCCATCTTCCCAATACCTCTAACTCTCCATTTAATAACTCTCCTCTCCTATTTTTAACTGTCAAATCCATTTGTTCCCTAGGCTTCCTCAACTTATTAATCTCACTCCAAAACTTTTTCTTATTTTCAACAAAAATTGTTGATAACATCTCACCCACTCTCTCATTTGCTCTCTTTTTACATTGCTTCACCACTCTCTTAACCTCTCTTTTTCTCTCCATATACTGTTCCCTCCTTGCATTAACTCTCTTTACATCATCATTCCACCAATTGCTCTTCTTCCCTCCTGCACCCACTTTCCTGTAACCATAAACTTCTGCTGAACACTCTAACACTACATTTTTAAACCTACCCCATACATCTTCGACCCCATTGCCCCATTCCTACACTCATTGCCTACACTCTCACTACCCTAACTGCCTCCTCTTTTAGTTTATAAACCTTCACCTCTCTCTCTTACTTACTGCTTCTATTTTCCTTGTATCCCACCTACCTTTTACTCCTTCTGTAGCTACAACTACAACAGTCTTTTATCTACCAATACGTAGTCCAACAAACTACTGTCATTACTGTCAAAGGGCTCCCATTATCATTTACACCTGGCACCCCAAACTTACCTACCAAACCCTCTCTACATGTTTCTCCTACTTTAGCATTTAGGTCCCTTACCACAATTGCTCTCTCACTTGGTTCAAAAGTTCCTATACATTCGCTTAACATCTCCCAAACTCTCTCTCTCTCCTCTACACTCCTCTCTTCTCCACTGTATTTTCTTTTTATGCCCACTTGATCTGTGAGTACAGTCTCAATAGTGGCAACTAGATCATCATTGAATTTTTGTGCCAATGGGCACACAAGATTGACAGTTGTGAGTCTTAGGAAGTGATCAGATAGAAGATCATATGCATCGTATATGATGTATTAAATCCAAGGCACAGAAATTTCACTAGTTCATTTCCAATATTAATACTTGTGTCTGGCAAAGCATCAGGTCGAAGCTGGTTCGCTGGAGCATAAAGATTAAAAATGTTTATGGAAAAATTGCATGCGTATACTTTGACACCATGACTCTGTTTACTCAACTCTGAAGGAAAAGTCATGCAGAGAACCATAGAAAGCTGATACTGAATGCTCTAGCCAACATATCTTGGCAATATTCTTTTACTTAGAAAAAGTCTCTGAAATAATGTTCAGGTTTTGCATTTTCTACCATTTTATTCATTGAGGATCAAAATAGTAATTATTACAGGTCATAATAAAAAAAACATTCAGTTATTCAAATTTATTAATGTTTTCAGGAGGCAGCTAACAATGAGCGAGTACGGCAGGTTTACCGAGCAGTGGCAGCTGTACATGAAGGGTGTGGTGAGCTGGTGGATATTGTGCATGATACTGGTGCTATTCAGCGAGAAATAGCTGATCTAAAAGAGCAAGTAAGTCTAATAAGATTGGAAATACTATAACCAAGATAGGTTGATGCGCATAGTGCACTGAATATTTTGAGAAAAAAATAGATTTTTCTTTTTGTTTAAAATGAAGAGCGCATTTTTTTTGGCATCCCCGAATTTTGTAATACTGTGCACACTGAGTGCACAGACCCATTCTCTAATGTCTAGGCAACTCAGGCTTATCGTGGCAAGGTTAAAAGCATTTAAAAAAAAACGTAGATTTGCGTTTGGAGCAGTACGCGAGTCAACGTATATCTACATGTAGACAGTTTAAGGGTTAACTGTTGAGACCTCCGATCACAAACTTGCTCTCAGTGTTGAAAAATATTCGAAAAAAAAAAAAATTCTTACCAAAATCTTAAGAATATTTTTCTGATTGTTTAAAAAAAAAAAAATTGCGACATCGGCGACTGCCGCTCACTTGGTTTACGTTAGGCTTCAAACTCGAACAATTATGTAAGTGTATTTTTGTAAGTGCTTTTGTAAGTGTATTTTTGGGGGTCTAAAAGGACTAATCTAATTTACATTATTCCTTATGGGAACAAATTCGTTTGGTAACGGTACTTGAACAGCATTCTGGAACGAATTAATAACGTAAACTGGGGGTCCACTGTTAGTATAAGAGAAAACGGAATTTGTGTGGATAAATTCATTAGATCACTTTTTTCATAAGAAAACCATAATGTACAAATGAACTGGTATTTACATACCTTGCAGAAGATAGGCAAGGTATGTCCTTTTTCTATCGCTTAATTGCTACACTCTTAATGCTACACGGACCCTTTCAGGGTCCGTGCCGTAGTTCTACGGCTTTGAATTCAGGGTCCAAACCATAGTTCTACGTAATGAGCTAAGCTCACTCAGATAGAGAATACATCTATGTGGTAAGTGTGTACCACATAAAACAAATCCTGCAGCACACAGTGCATAATGAGAAAAAAACTGAAACCGTAATTTTCAATTAAAACAGCGAATTTGCAATGTTTTTTCGTGTACTTTTTATAGTTGTATTTGCGATTTCTTGATCTCCTTTGATAGAATGGAAGATATATTACAGATATAGAGATGATTTTGTTTGGTTTTAGTGGTGGGTCTAATATACGTTCACAAATGTGGTTTGAATAAAAATTTGTTATGTGAATAAAAAATCAAAATGAAATTTATTTGTAAAGACTGAAAACGTAACTAATGATTAAACAGAGGAAATGTTAGTTTAGTGCCAGGAATGCCTGCATTGTTTATTCTGCACCCTATTTTGAAGTTGGAATATTTTAAACTTTGAGTTAAATTGGCTAAATTACCAATTTCCAATCACTTTATTTTGTAGTTTAAACAGTTGACTGGGCGATTTCTTGTGCTCAATCGAGTCAAGGGAGTCAAAGTTGGCAAAATCACCGATGCATAAATATCGCTAACGCATCAAAATTCACGAGAGCATAATTTCGTCAATTTTCAATCAAAGATTCTCTACCATTTCATAAGAAAAAATAAGAATATTTTTTTTTAAATTCTTGGACACTGGCGCACCCCTTCCAAAAATGGCCTGTGCTGGCATGCAGGAACACATTAAAATCACTAAGAGTGTGTTATTAGTCTTGAAGATGCCATATTAATAATGATAATAATAACAATAATAATCACACTACATAACATAAACATATAAATTAACATAAATATGAGATGTTTTTCCAGTCGGCTTGATGGAGCGAACAAAAACCATTCGTGTCCAGACTGCTAACAGCAACAAAAACAACTGGTTTGTTTACAAAACTCGCGAACCTTCTACACCTCTCACTCTACATTAAGACTACATTTTATCGCTCTAGGGCACTTTAAATGTCTAGTAAAGCACGACACTCAGGCGCGTATGAAACTCAGGGCGTATGAAACTCGGGGTTCCACACAACCGCACAAATATTATCACTGCTGTTTTACACTCCTCACACAAAACGAGTGTCTCTGCAGATTGCTGTGGTTGTGCAGGTTGTTGTGGTTGTGCAGGTTGTGGTTGTGCAGGTTGTGGTTGTGCAGGTTGTTGTGGTGTGTGGATAATTGAAGGTGGATTTTGTTGTGGATGTGCTGAGACAGCGCCATGGCTACCAGCCTGGGGTGCTGCTGGTGCTACATGACGCATGTACTATATTATCCATCCCAACCATCTTCCCCACCAACCATGTTGTCTTCCTCACCAACCATGCTGTCTTCCCCACCACCCACATGGAAATAAGTAATTTTGTCTGACTTTTTTGGGTTATCCTGGGTTCTCTACACATATGCTGCTATGTATAATAATCATGTAAAGTAAAGTAAATTTTATTTCATTGCAATTTTACATAGATATTTGCAATTTTACATATATATTTGTAGTGCAAGGAGAGCCACTGACATGCCATGGCATTAGGGGCAGCTTAATCTAATGACTTATACACTATGTACATAATATTAGAGAAATTGATTGAGTTTATTCTAGTTATATATTTGATTTCAAATTACAATGATGATATTACACTGTTAAAATTACAATATGATATTACATTGTAACAAGTGTTTAGGAGGATGGTAATATAAAATTGAGATTATCTTATGGAAAATTAGTAAAAATTGAAATTATCTTATAGGAAAATAATATTGAGCATTTTTGAAAGTAGTTTACAGTATGAGTATTTAGTTTAGGGTGAGTAGGTGGTTTTTGAGAAGAGTCTTAAATTGATTTTCAGACAAGGTTATCTTAGTATTTACTGATAATGAATTCCAGATTCTGGGGCCCTTTATGTGCATAGAATTTTTACATAGATTGATATGGACTCGGGGTATATCAAAAAGTGATCTACACTCACTTTTCCCCCTCCCTCTCTTCTCACTTTTCCACATCTCTTTCTCTTCTCCACTCGCACTTTTCCCCCTCCAATCTTCACTTTTCTCGCTACACTTTTTTTTTTTCACTTTTCCCACTCCAATCTTCACTCACTATTCCGCCCTTATTTTCTCCACTCACTTTTAACCCTTTCGGGGTCGGTGCCGATTTTCTCGTGTAGCGATTTTTACTCATGTAGCGATCCGTACCAAACCTGTCCGCCTGCCCGCGCTTGCGCACAATACCCAGCGCGCTCTTTCAAACATTTCACAATAAATTTATTGTGTTTATTGCTGGTTTACCTGGAGTCTACCTGGAGAGAATTCCAGGGGTCAATGCCCCCGCGGCCCGGTCCGTGACCAGGCCTCATGTTGGACCAGAGCCTGATCAACCAGGCTGTTACTGCTGGCCGCACGCAGTCCAATGTACGAACCACAGCCCGGCTAGTCAGGTACCGACTTTAGGTGCCCGTCCAGTGCCTGCTTGAAGACAGCCAGGGGTTTGTTGGTAATCCCCCTGATGTATGCTGGGAGGCAGTTGAACAATCTTGGGCCCCTGACACTTATTGTGTTGTCCCTCAACGTGCTAGTGGCACCCCTGCTCTTCATTGGGGGGATGTTACATCGCCTGCCGAGTCTTTTGCTTTCGTAGGGAGTGATTTTTGTGTGCAAGTTTGGTACTAAGCCCTCAAGAATTTTCCATGTGTATATAATAATGTATCTCTCCCGCCTGCATTCTAGAGAGTACAGGTTTAGGAACTTCAAGCGTTCCCAGTAGTTGAGGTGGTTTATCGCACTTATGCGTGCGGTGAAGGTTCTCTGCACATTTTCAAGGTCAGCAATTTCACCCGCCTTGAAAGGTGCCGTTAGTATGCAGCAATATTCTAGCCTAGATAGAACAAGCGATCTGTAAAGTGTCAACATGGGCTTGGCATCCCTTGTTTTGAAGGTTCTCATTATCCATCCTGTCATTTTTCGAGCAGATGCAATTGCTACTTTGTTATGGTCCTTGAAGGTGAGATCCTCTGACATGATCACTCCCAGGTCTTTGACATTAGTTTTTCGCTCTATTGTGTTGTTGGAATTAGTTTTGTACTACCTGGAGTCTACCTGGAGAGAATTCCAGGGGTCAACGCCCCCGCGGCCCGGTCCGTGACCAGGCCTCTTGTTGGACCAGAGCCTGATCAACCAGGCTGTTACTGCTGGCCGCACGCAGTCCAACGTACGAACCACAGCCCGGCTGATCAGGTACCGACTTGAGGTGCCTGTCCAGTGCCTGCTTGAAGACAGCCAGGGGCTTGTTGGTAATCCCCCTGATGTATGCTGGGAGGCAGTTGAACAATCTTGGGCCCTCACACTTATTGTGTTGTCCCTCAACGTGCTAGTGGCACCCCTGCTCTTCATTGGGGAATGTTACATCGCCTGCCGAGTCTTTTGCTTTCGTAGGAGTGATTTTTGTGTGCAAGTTTGGTACTAAGCCCTGAGAATTTTCCATGTGTATATAATAATGTATCTCTCCCGCCTGCGTTCTAGAGAGTACAGGTTTAGGAACTTCAAGCGTTCCCAGTAGTTGAGGTGGTTTATCGCACTTATGCGTGCCGTGAAGGTTCTCTGCACATTTTCAAGGTCAGCAATTTCACCCGCCTTGAAAGGTGCAGTTAGTGTGCAGCAATATTCCAGCCTAGATAGAACAAGCGATCTGTAAAGTGTCAACATGGGCTTGGCATCCCTGGTTTTGAAGGTTCTCATTATCCATCCTGTCATTTTTCGAGCAGATGCAATTGCTACATTGTTATGGTCCTTGAAGGTGAGATCCTCTGACATGAACACTCCCAGGTCTTTGACATTAGTTTTTCGCTCTATTGTGTGGTTGGAATTAGTTTTGTACTCCGATGAGATTTTAATTTCTTCACGTTTTCTGTATCTGAGTAATTGAAATTTCTCATCATTGAACTTCATATTGTTTTCTGCAGCCCATTTAAAGATTTGGTTTATGTCTGCTTGGAGTCTTGCAGTGTCTTCAACGGTGGACACTGTCATACAGATTCGGGTGTCATCTGCAAAGGAAGACACAGCACTGTGGCTTATATCCCTGTCAATGTCTGATATGAGGATGAGGAGAGATTTTAATTTCTTCACGTTTTCCGTATCTGGGTAATTGAAATTTCTCATCATTGAACTTCATATTGTTTTCTGCAGCCCATTTGAAGATTTGGTTTATGTCTGCCTGGAGTCTAGCCGTGTCTTCAACGGTGGACACTGTCATACAGATTCGGGTGTCATCTGCAAAGGAAGACACAGCACTGTGGCTTATATCCCTGTCAATATCTGATATGAGGATGAGGAATAGGATGGGAGCAAGTACTGTGCCTTGTGGAACAGAGCTTTTCACAGTAGCTGCCTCAGACTTTACTCTGTTGACTACTACTCTTTGTGTTCTACATGTTAGGAAATTATAGATCCATTTACCAACTTTTCCTGTTATTTCTTTATCACGCATTTTGTGTGCTATTACACCATGGTCACACTTGTCAAAGGCTTTTGCAAAATCTGTGTATATAACATCTGCATTCTGTTTATCATCTAGAGCATCCAGAACCTTGTCGTAGTGGTCCAGTAGTTGGTTTAGTGATTGTCACTGTGAAATAAGTCACCATGGGTCCAAAGAAGCTTCACAAGTCGATAAAGTGTAAGTATTTCTTTATTCATATAAGTGTGAATATTTCTTATTTATAAATTAAAGTGTAAATGTTTATTTATAAATTATGCACATTGTGTGAAGTGTTGGTTTCTTTCTGCTGGCATCCACCAGTGGCCCTTATACCCAACAACAACAAACATACTACTACCAGTCCTTCGAGTCCTTAGATTCGTAATGACATGTTTTATTCATTCTAGAGTTTATATCATATTTCTATGTTATTAATGTTTTTTTTGTTTTGTTTTTTTCAACAAGTCGGCTGTCTCCCACCGAGGCAGGGTGACCCAAAAAGAAAGAAAATCCCCAAAAAGAAAATACTTTCATCATTATTCATCTGTCTTTGCAGAGGCGCTCAGATACGACAGCTGAGAAATAGTCTCTCCCTTTAAAGTGCAGGCATTGTACTTCCCATTTCCAGGACTCAAGTCCCAAAAACCATTCGTCTCCATTCACTCCTATCAAACACGCTCACACATGTTTGCTGGAAGTCCAAGCCCCTCGTCAACAAAACCTCCTTTACCCCCTCCCTCCAACCTTTTTGAGGACGACCCCTACCTCGCCTTCCTTCCCCTACAGATTTATACGCTCTCCCAGTCATTCTACTTTCATCCATTCTCTCTAAATGACCAAACCACCTCAACAACCCCTCTTCAGCCCTCTGACAAATACTTTTAGTAACTCCACACCTCCTAATTTCCACACTCCGAATTTTCTGCATAATATTTACACCACACATTGCCCTTAGACAGGACATCTCCACTGCCTCCAGCCGCCTCCATGCTTCACACCCATATAAGAGTGTTGGTACCACTATACTTTCGTACATTCCCTTCTTTGCCTCCATGGATAACGTTTTTTGTCTCCACAGATACCTCAACGCACCACTCACCTTTTTTCCTTCATCAATTCATCCTTCATAAACCCATCCGCTGACACGTCAACTCCCAAATATCTGAAAACATTTACTTCTTCCATAATCCCTCTCTCCAATGTGATATCCAATTTTTCTTTATTTAAATCATTTGATACCCTCATCACCTTACTCTTATCTATGTTCACTTTCAACTTTCTACCTTTACACACCCTCCCAAGCTCGTCCACTAACCTTTGCAACTTTTCTTTAGAATCTCCCATAAGCACAGTATCATCAGCAAAAAGTAACTGTGTCATCTCCCATTTTGCATTTAATTCCCCATAATTTAATCCCACCCCTCTCCCCAACACCCTAGCATTTACTTCTTTTACAACCCCATCTATAAATACAGTGGTCCCTCGGTTTTCGCCGAAAATTCGTTCCAGAATGCTGCTCAAGTGCCATTACCGAACGAATTTACTTCCTTAAGAAATAATGTCACGTAGGTTAGTCTATTTCAGACCCCCAAAAATACACTTGCAACAGCACTTACGAAAATACACTTACATAAATGTTCGAGTTTGGAGATGCACGAAAACCGAGGGACCACTGTATATTAAACAACCATGGTGACATTACACATCCCTGTCTAAGACCTACTTTTACCGGGAAGTACTCTTCCTCTCTCCTAACCTGAGCCTTACTATCCTCATAAAAACTCTTTACAGCCTTCAGTAACTTACTACCTATTCCATACACTTGCAACATTTGCCACATTGCTCCCCTATCCACTCTATCATATGCCTTTTCTAAATACATAAATGCAATGAAAACTTCTCTACCTTTATCTAAATACTGTTCACATATATGCTTCACTGTAAACACTTTATCTACACATCCCCTATCCACTCTAAAGCCTCCTTGGTCATCTGCAATCCTACTCTCTGTCTTACCTCTAATTCTTTCAATAATATACCCTGGTATACTCAGTAAACTTATTCCCCTATAATTCTTACAATCTCTCTCATCCCCCTTCCCTTTATATAAAGGAACTATACATGCTCTCTGCCACTTCCTAGGTACCCTCCCCTCTTTCATACATTTATTAAACAAAAATACCAACCACTCCAACACTATATCCCCCCTGCTTTTAACATTTCTGTCATGATCCCGTCAGTTCCCGCTGCTTTACCCCCTTTCATTCTACGTAATGCCTCACGCACCTCCCCCACACTCACATCCTGCTCCTCTTCATTCCTAAACGATGTTGTAACTCTCCTACTCTGTTTTTAACTGACAAATCCATTCGTTCCCTAGGCTTTTTTACCTTGTTTATCTCACTCCAAAATTTTTTCTTGTTTTCAGCAAAATTTCTTGACAGAGCCTCTCCCACTTTTTCATCTGCTCTCCTTTTGCACTCTCTCACCACTCTCTTCACCTTTCTTTTACTCTCCATATACTCTGCTCTTATATTAATACTTCTTCATTCCACCACTCACTCCTCTTTCCTCCTGGACTCACCCTTCTAATACTGCATTTTTAAAACTATCCCAACTCTCTTCAACCCCCCCACTACTCCTAATTGCACTAGCCCACCTTTCTGCCAATAGTTGCTTATATCTCACCCTAACTTCCTCCTCCCTTAGTTTATGTACCTTTTACTCTAACTGTAGCTACAACTAAATAATGATCCGATATATCCATTGCCCCTCTATAAACATGTACATCCTGAAGCCTACCCATCAACCTTTTATCCACCAATACATAATCTAACAAACTACTTTCATTACTCACGCTACGTAACATATAAACATATAAATTAACATAAATATGAGATGTTTTTCCAGTCGGCTTGATGGAGCGAACAAAAACCATTCGTATTACTTATTACCAAACCTCTTTCTACACATAGCTCTATTAACGGTTCCCCATTTACATTTACCCCTGGCACCTTAAATTTACCTACTACTCCCTCCACAACATTTTTACCCACTTTAGCATTAAGATCCCCAACCACAAGTACTCTCTCATTTGGTTCAAAACTCCCCACGCACTCACTCAACATTTCCCAAAATCTTACTATAACCCACTTTTCACATCCTTGAATTTTTCAACATTACTGCCACTCCTTCTTTAGCTCTAACTCCATTTATTTCTCCCCACTGAAACTCTCATATCCCCTTCATCTTTGTCTCACTTAAAGCCAGGACATCCAGCTTCTTTTCATTCATAACATCTACAATCATCTATTTCTTATCATTCGCACATCTATACAGGAAAAGGGGTTACTAGCCCATTGTTCCCGGCATTTTAGTTGACTTTTACAACACGCATGGCTTACGGAGGAAAGATTTCTATTCCACTTCCCCATGGATATGAAAGGAAAAGAAATAAGAACAAGAACTATTAAGATATAATCAAAGAAAACTCAGATGAATGTGTATACATAAATGTGTATATGTATGTGTAGTGTGACCTAAGTGTAAGTAGAAGTAGCAAGACGTACCTGAAATCTTGCAGGTTTATGAGACAGAAAAAAGACACCAGCAATCCTACCATCATGTAAAACAAATACAGGCTTTTGTTTTACACTCACTTTGCAGGACGGTAGTACCTGGGTGGTTGCTGTCTACCAACCTACTACCTATATTAATATTGTTTATTATGTCATATTAGATGAATTGTGCTAGATAAATAAGCTGTAGAGTTGATATTGTCATATTGAAGGGCTATCTTGTCCTGCCTCCAAACAAACTCTCCTGACTCTCATACGCATTATATTTATTTCTCATTGTTTTCTGTATGTAAAACTGTAGTATTTATTCTTAAAAAAAATTAATTTTTTGTGACTATTTTTGGGTGGAAACGGATTAATTGTACAGTGGACCCCCGAGTTTCGTAAGGTTCTTACTTCGTAAACATCGTGTTTCGTAAGCTTTTTACGACTTCGAGAATCGTAAAACCGCTCGTGTTTCGTAACGTATTAGACCTGTCTGCCTGCTCCGCGCCTGCGCGGGACGCAGGACGCCGCCAGTGAAGCGTTGTTTGGTGTTTTTTTTTGGTGCTTTAGTGATTGTCACTGTGAAATAAGTCACCATGGGTCCAAAGAAGCTTCCTAGTGGCACCCCTGTGGTAAAGAAAGTGAGGAACACCATCGAACTAAAGAAAGAGATTATAGAAAAATATGAGAGTGGCGTACGTCTGAGTGATCTTGCCAGGATGTACAACAAAACCCCTTCTACTATCGGCTCTATCCTGGCAAAGAGAAATGAGATCAAGGAAGCTAATGTTGCAAAAAGGGTTGATATGTTAACGAAAAATAGATCGAAAACAGTGGATGAGGTTGAGAAGTTGTTGTTGGTGTGGATCCATGAAAAACAGAGAGCGGGTGATAGTGTTTCCATGGCGATAATTTGTGAAAAGGCAAGGAAGTTGCACGCAGATCTTGTCAAGACAATGCCTGCAACCAGTGGTGAGGCAAGTGATTTTAAAGCCAGCAAAGGCTGGTTTGACAGGTTTAAGAAACGTAGTGGCATACACAGTGTTGTGAGGCATGGTGAGGCAGCCAGCTCAGACAAACGTGCAGCTGAAAAATTTGTGCATGAATTCCAGGGGTTCGTAGAGGCTGAACAATTCCTCCCCCAACAAGTGTTTAACTGTGATGAAACAGGCCTGTTTTGGAAGAAAATGCCCAACAGGACCTACATTACTTAGGAGGAAAAGGCACAGCCAGGACACAAGCCTATGAAAGACAGGCTAACTCTCATGTTTTGTTCTAATGCTAGTGGGGATTTTAAAGTGAAGCCTTTACTGGTGTATCACTATGAAAATCCCAGACCCTTCAAGAATCACAGTGTTGACAAGAATAATTTGTGTGTGCATTGGAAGGCTAACACCAAGGCATGGGTCACTACGGAGATTTTCAAGGAATGGGTGACTGGAGTGTTTGGCCCTACTGTGAAGAAATACCTCTTGGAAAAGAAATTGCCACTCAAGTGCCTCCTGATACTGGACAATGCTCCTGCTCACCCTCACAACTTGGAAGAGTGTTTGTCTGACAAGTTTAATTTCATCAGAGTGAAGTTCTTGCCTCCTAACACCACTCCTCTCCTCCAGCCCATGGACCAGCAGGTCATTTCCAACTTCAAGAAACTGTACACCAAAGCACTGTTTGAAAAGTGCTTTGAAGTGACCTCGGACACTGAGTTGACCCTAAGAGAGTTCTGGAAAGATCACTTCAACATTGTGCAATGCATACACCTTATATGTAAGGCTTGGGAGGGAGTGACTTCCAGGACTTTTAACTCTGCTTGGAGACCATTGTGGCCAGGTTGTGTCCAACAGAGGGATTTTGAAGGATTTGAGGCTGACCCTGACCTTGATGACCCTGTGCCTGTTGTGGACTCTATTGTGGCATTGGGGAACAGCCTGGGGTTGGAGGTGAGTGGTGAGGATGTGGAAGAGTTGGTGGAGGCCCACAGGGTAGAGCTAACAGCTGAAGAGCTGCAAGAGCTTCATCTGGAACAGCAACAGACCACAGCTGAGGTTATTGCTTCAAAGGAGGAGGATGAGAGACAGAAGGAGGTGCCCTCTTCAGTGCTTAAGGAGATGTGTACAAAGTGGAATGAGTTGCAGACATTTGTTGAAAGACACCACCCTGAGCAAGCTGAAATGAGCCTTCTGTGCAGCCACTTCAGTGACAGAGCCATGTCGCACTTCAGGAAAGTGTTGAAGGGTCGCCAGAAACAGAGGACTCTGGACAGTTACTTCACCAGGCAGGGGTCTGGTGACTCTTAAGCTGGTCCTAGTGGCATTAAAAGACCAAGAAGGGAAGTAACCCCAGAGAGGGACTTGTTACCTGAAGTCCTTTGGAGGGGATTCCCTTCCAACCACTAACTCCCTGCCCCTTTCAGCAACTCTACCTTCCAGATGCCTGCAACTCTTCAATAAAGGTAAGTAAATGTATATATATATATATATTGTTTTTAATTTAGTATGTGAATATTTTTTTGTGGAACGGATTAATTGTATTTACATTATTTCTTATGGGAAATAATGGTTCGAATTTCGTAAACTTCGTGTTAAGTACTAGCTCCTGGAACGGATTAATTACGATACTCGGGGGTCCACTGTATTTACATTATTTCATATCTAGGCCCAAATTTACTACTCAAAGCTTATCATGCCTAATGCCCTTATTAATAATAATAATAATAATAATAATAATACTTTATTTAGACATGGTACAATGATACATAGTTGGGTAGACATGATACATAGGTATAAAAGAGATGTACATGCCAAAAGCCCCTAATATGCTGTGCATTGCGGGCATTCTTAGTACTATTTAATAGTAGACTACATGGTAAAAAATTATGGTTGATAATTTATATAATAAGTATAATTGTGTATCTATGTTATAAATTTTGAATATAAGTTGAACATATCAATTAATTGTAGCAATGCAACTAATTGAGTGAGATAACAATTTAAAACAATTAATTGCATTGCAGTTACAGTTTACGTGGTCATTATAATGTAAATGTTATAGAAACAGTTAGCTTAGTATGTATTATTCATAACAGGTTTTTACATTTAAGTGATTAATCAAGTTTTTACATTTAAGTGATTATTCTACTTTGTTGGGAATGTTTGATATTGAGCATTTAGGTTTGGGTGAGAAGGTGGTTTTTTAGCATCGTTTTGAATTGGGGTACAGGCAGGGTTTCTTTGGCAATGACAGGTAATGAATTCCAAATTTTCGTGCCTTTTATATGCATTGAGTTTTTACATAGTGTTAGATGGACACGGGGAACATCGAGGAGTGATCTGTGTCTAGTGTTATGGTCATGTGTCCTGTTAAAATTGGTAAGGAGAAGTTTGAGTGGTGGGTTAATATTTGCATAGAGTGTTCTATGTATGTAATAGGCACAGTAAAAAGTATGAATGTCTTGTATGGTGAGTAAGTTTAGGTTTTTGAATATCAGTGGAGTATGTTGTCTGGAGTGTGAATGTGTTATCATTCTAACTTCCCTTTGTTGTGTTAATTCGATAGAGTTTTATGTAGAGCCCCATAGATTCCTAGGTGAGGGGGGGGTAAATGAGTAATTTTAAAAGGGAGGTTGGAACATAGTCCCCATTTTGGGATAGTTTACGGTTTTTGAGACTTTTTTTTAAAATTTTGTTGTTTTTGGTTTTAAATTTGAGGCCACTGTAAAGATGGATTCCAAATTTTCCTCTGTATTTTGGATAGGGGCCCCTTTTTTATTATTTCCCCTTTGGGGGGGTCGGTGCCGATTGTGTTTTAAAAGGGGGTTTGGGCACAGCCCAAACCAGCGGCCTAATTTAAGAAAACGTCTGGTGGATAATATAAAAAATGGGTCTTGTGGTCGGGTGCAGAAAAAAAACCCCAACACCGAAATGAGAAAAAAAAACTCTCCGTTTTTTAAATTAAACAATTTTCATGTTTTTTGGGGTTTGGTAATTGATGTTTTCCCTTTTTCTTTCTCATTTGATAGAAGGGAAAGATATATTACAGAAATAGAGATGATTTTGATTGGATATAAATGAAAACCCTTTGAAATTGAGCTAAAATGGAAAATGTTGATTTTGCGATGTTCGAGTAAAAAAATAACCCCATGCCTAAAACCCAAAACGTTTTATTCATCAAAGTGCCGATATTTTTTTTTTTTTTTACAATGATGCAGTTGTATACATAATAAATTTTCTTTTTTTTGTGAGAATAAAATTCAAAATGAAAAGCAAAAGAATGGAACAGGGGGGACTCCAATAAAGATAAATGTTATTTTAGTCCCGGGAATCTGTTTGTTTCTCCCCCTTTTTTTTAAATTGGCATCGTTTAAAATTTTGCTAAAAATTGGAAAACCCATTTTCGAACTTTTTTGGAAAAAATTGAAAAAGGGGTTTTGACCCCAATCGAAAAAGAAATGGAGCAAAATGCTAAAATTTGGAGTGAAACTTGGAAGCAAAATAGGCCGGGGGAATAAGGGCGTAAGTTTTTAATAAGCTAACCCAAAGCATAATTCCTTTGTTTTGATCAAATTTTATTTTGGGTGGGGATGGAAAATTTCATCATTTCATAAGAAAAAATTTTTTTTTTTAAAATTTTTTCACCCCGGGAACCTTTCCTGAACCCTTCGCCCCCCAAAGGGTTAAGGGGGCTTTTTAGCCTGTTCCAAACGGGAAAAGGTTTTATAATATTGAGAGAATTTTGTTGGTCATCACCCACGAGATATTTTCTGCAATTAAATTTTAAAGTTGGCAGATTTTGGGGTTTTGGGCGATCATTGCATCTAAAAAATGGTTTATAGTTGAGATTTTTTAGAATGTAAATGGAGAGGGGGGGCCCAAGAAATTCTGAACTCTGTAATAGTTTAGGGGGAAAGCCATTTGACACATAGGTTTCTTTGGAATTGATTTTTAGGAGGGAGTCCCCTTTTCCCATGGATAATTTTTGAAAGATCATGGTCAACTGTATAAAAGTTTTAAAAATAAAAGAAGATTCCCACTGATTTTTTTTTTCTCAAGAGTGGAAAATTTTTCCCCAACATGTGTTTTTCCACATTTGTATTTTTATTAGGCCTGAACCAAATTGAAGGGTTGAAATTGGGGAGGTGAGGAGGAATTTTTTGTCTATGAATTAATTTTTTAAAGATTTTTAAGGGAAAGGGGGGGGGTTGAGATGGCCTGGTTATTTAGGTGTTTGATCTCCTCCTTTAAAAGGGGGTGACCCCCTATTTTAAGATGGGAAGGGAGGGTTCATGGATTTGTTTTAAAGTGTTCAAAAATTGGTGAGAAATGAGAGGCTTTTTTATAAAAGGTAGGTTTTTTAGGGCCCCTGCTTTGTTTTTTAATTTTGATTATATGAAACTTCTATTGGGGGGTTTGGGAATAGTGTTCGGATAGGTGCCAGTGAATAGTGTTGGGGGGGGGTTTGAACTTGGGATTTTCGCCCGCTTTTTTTCCCATGGTGAAGAAATCATTGAGTTTGTTTTCTGTTTCAATAGGTGGGAGAGGGGTTCATCTGGTTTTGTTAGCTTGATTTTCTGTTTTGGGGTATCTTTTAGTTCCTAGAATTTCAGATAGGTTTTAGGTCTTTTTTTTATCACCTTTTGTTATTAACGTTCTCATAGTACCATTTTTTTGACCCTTATGACTCTGATTTTTTGAGTAAAATTTTTTTTGTTCTTTGTTATTTACTTTTTGTTTTTCATATAGGGCTTTTTTTTTGGTTTGAGTATGTTTGGGAAAAGGGCATTTTAACTTTAGGTGTTTGTTTGTTTTTTTAAAAATCTTATTAAAAGGATTTCTTTTTTAAAAAAATTAACAAAGAAATTTAAAAATTTTCTATTTCTTTTTCCAGTCAGTGTTTGTCTGCTTTATAAAAATTTATAGCTGTCCATTATGAGTCAGGTAATTTAGTATCTCTGGTTAAATTTTCAGATTTTATGAGGGAAATTGGGGATGGTCTTTGGGGATTTTTGGGTTTGCCCGATTTTTTAAAGGGGGAAAGGTGTTATCTGATATTCAAGAGAGGCAAGTTCAAAATTCCAGGGTTTTTTTATTTGGAAAGCAGTTTTTTAGTGATTGTGAATTCAGTTTTTTGGGTCCCGATTTTTGGGGTTATTTAAGTCTGCTGTAGGATTAATGGTCTTTGTTCATGTGGCATCAATAATCATACTTCAATTTTTTTTACTAAATTGCTGAATATTTGACTGTGGTAATCTATTGATTTTAAACTGTAGAGGTTTTTTTTAGTTTGGGTTAAACATTTATATATTCCCATTTCATCTTTTGATTTTTGATACATTCAAGCTGGTCTAGATAAATGCTGTGCCACCCCTTGTTTGGGCTTGCCTACAATTTGTATGGCGTGAACCGGGAAGGGAAAATATTGTAGATGAGGCTTTTCCAGGTTTCAGTGAGGAATGATGGACATTCTGGCCGTAGTGGTTTAAAAGAGTGAGGTCATCAAAATGTTTGCTTAAAAAATCTGAATTTTAGTTAAATGTTATTTTTAAAATTTATAGTGTTTCCTGTTCTGCTTGTAGTAATGACAGTTGTTGTTTGGTTCATGTGTCATTTAATAAAAAGGGTTTGGGATCAGGATCAATGTTTGGAATCAAAGATTTAGGGGATTCTATAATTAAACTTAAAAATAGAACAATGAAATAGACTTAAGAATAGGACAATAAGGGTTCTTGGGATTTGGGTTTGAGTTGGGTATGTTTTCAAAAGAAAAAATGCAAGGGTGTCAATTTAAGCTAACAAGAATCTAAAACAACCTGAAAACCCGATTATTAATTAATTAAACAAATTTTATATATGAGTGATTCTAAAAAAACTTGGAAAATGAATAATGCTAAAATTAAAAAATAAGATATCTGATGAATTGATTTTTTAGCTATTGGGTTTAAAAATTTTGAACGAATCAAAGGGTTTGATTATCTTTACAAATTTTTATTTTTTTTTAACTAAATAGAATGTTAAAAAATTCTTTTTTGTTAAAGGGAAAAAATATTTAAAATTCAGTATTGCACTAGTTGTGATTATAAATTTATTAACCTTAAAAAGGTCCAACTATATTTACGACCCCGAGTCCCCAATTTTTAAAAAAAAAAAAAAATTTTTTTTTAAAAGGAAAAAAAGAAAAATTTTTTTTAAGGTAAAAAAATTTGGGGTTTCCGGAAAAGAGGGGAGAAGTTTGGACGGGGCCACCTGACAGCAACAGGGGTTCCCCTTTTAGAATTTCCCCCTATACCTTTTTTCACATTTTTATTATTTTATATAATTTTTATGTTTCCTTTACAA
>WNWK01026242.1:0-27620 GCA_009830355.1 Cherax destructor
GGTGAATGTATTCAGATTTTGGGAGTGGACGTATCAGCAGATGGGTCTATGAAGGATGAGGTGAATCATAGAATTGATGGGGGAAAAGGGTGAGTGGAGCCTTGGTCTGTGGAGACACAGAACTTTGTCCTGGAACAAAGGGAATTATGAGAGAATATTATACCAACACTTTTATATGGGTTGGAACATGGGTGGTGAATGTTGCAACGAGGAGAAGGCTGGAGGCAGTGGAGATGTCATGTCTGAGGTCAATGTGTGGTGTGAATAAATGCAGAGTTCGGAGTTTGGAAATTAGGAGGAGGTGCGGGATTCCAAAACTTTATCCAGAGGGCTGAGGAGGGGTTGTTGAGGTGGTTCGGACATGTAGAGAGAATGGTTAAGGGAGGGTAAAGAGGTTTGTGGCGAGGGCTTGGACTTCCAGCAAGCATGGTGACGTATTTGATAGGAGTGAATGGAGACAAATGGTTTTTAATACTTGACGTGATGTTGGAGTGTGAGAAAGTAACATTTATGAAGGGATTCAGGGAAACTGGCAGGCCGGACTTGAGTCCTGGAGATGGGAAGTACAGTGTCTGCACTCTGAAGGAGGGGTGTTAATGTTGCAGTTTTATAACTGTAGTGTAAAGCACCCCACTGGCAAGACAGTGATGAGTGAATGATGATGAAAGTTTTCTTTTCGGGCCACCCTGCCTTGGTGGGAATCGGCCGATGTGTTAATAATAATAAAAATACTCGATATACAGAGTTTTCAATGAACCTTAAACCTAAGTTATGTGTCTCTGTTCTCTTTTGATACCCCCGATGGTTATGTTGTGTATAATAAGGGTATTAAACATAAGAAAGAAGGAACACTGCAGTAAGCCAACTGGCACACGAAAGGCAGGAAAACTGCAGTAGGCCTACTGGCACATGTAAGGCAGGAACACTGCAGTAGGCCTACTGGCACATGTAAGGCAGGAACACTGCAGTAGGCCTACTGGCACATGTAAGGCAGGTTCTATTCAAACCCAATCCCACTAACTAAAATATTTGCCAAACCCCAATAAAAATAGTTCACTTTGACTTTATTAGGTTATCCTGGAGGGTAATTTACACATATGTTACTATGCTCAATAATATCTCACATGGACGCAAACTTAGGTGATTAATTGATCAGCATATTTCGACCCCCAGTATATGATACAACTTAAACAGACCAAAGCTCACACCAATGACACACTATAAATAAAACTAATGGTTATGTAGAGCATTTCTGGCAACTTAAGTTAAATTATCCCCCAGGATGCGACCCACACCAGTTGATTAACACCCAGGTACCTGTTAACTGCTAGGTGAACATAGACAGCAGGTGTCGTAAGGAAACACGCCTAAATGTTTTCACCCGTACCGGGGATCGAAACTCGGACATCAATGTGTGATGTGGGTGCGTTACCAACTGAGCTACGGGACACCTTCAGATCAACTTATCTCCTGAGTTTCTCTGTCCATGCGGGTTATTATTGAGCAGTGAAAAGTGTTCATTATACTTTTCATTATACTTTTCATTTACCCAGGAAAGTCAAAGTAATTTATTACCATTGGGATTCTTGTAAAATCTTATTATTTAAAACTTAAAAAATCAAACAGCTAAGTAACTCAAGTGAGTGAAAATCAGTTATAATCAAAGGAGATATACTAGGAATAAGGTAGAGTTATTTACATTAACTTATCCTAACTTACTAACCATAGTCTGGATCAGGAGGAACAGTTTTAATCCTGATGTAGTTGCGGAAGTTGGTAACAGCTGGATGTTCCATGGATGCTGGACAAGGTAGTTGTTCCATGGATGCTGGACAAGGTGGATGTTCCATGGATGCTGCACAAGGTGGATGTTCCATGGATGCTGGACAAGGTAGTTGTTCCATGGATGCTGCACAAGGTGGATGTTCCATGGATGCTGGACAAGGTGGATGTTCCATGGATGCTGCACAAGGTGGATGTTCCATGGATGCTGGACAAGGTAGTTGTTCCATGGATGCTGCACAAGGTGGATGTTCCATGGATGCTGCACAAGGTGGATGTTCCATGGATGCTGGACAAGGTGGATGTTCCATGGATGCTGGACAAGGTGGATGTTCCATGGATGCTGGACAAGGTGGATGTTCCATGGATGCTGCACAAGGTGGATGTTCCATGGATGCTGCACAAGGTGGATGTTCCATGGATGCTGCACAAGGTGGATGTTCCATGGATGCTGCACAAGGTGGATGTTCCATGGATGCTGGACAAGGTAGTTGTTCCATGGATGCTGCACAAGGTGGATGTTCCATGGATGCTGGACAAGGTAGTTGTTCCATGGATGCTGGACAAGGTGGATGTTCCATGGATGCTGCACAAGGTGGATGTTCCATGGATGCTGCACAAGGTGGTTGTTCCATGGATGCTGGACAAGGTGGATGTTCCATGGATGCTGGACAAGGTAGTTGTTCCATGGATGCTGCACAAGGTGGTTGTTCCATGGATGCTGCACAAGGTGGATGTTCCATGGATGCTGCACAAGGTGGTTGTTCCATGGATGCTGCACAAGGTGGTTGTTCCATGGATGCTGGACAAGGTGGATGTTCCATGGATGCTGCACAAGGTGGTTGTTCCATGGATGCTGCACAAGGTGGTTGTTCCATGGATGCTGCACAAGGTGGTTGTTCCATGGATGCTGCACAAGGTGGATGTTCCATGGATGCTGCACAAGGTGGTTGTTCCATGGATGCTGCACAAGGTGGTTGTTCCATGGATGCTGCACAAGGTGGTTGTTCCATGGATGCTGGACAAGGTGGATGTTCCATGGATGCTGCACAAGGTGGATGTTCCATGGATGCTGCACAAGTGGTTGTTCCATGGATGCTGGACAAGGTGGTTGTTCCATGGATGCTGGACAAGGTGGTTGTTCCATGGATGCTGGACAAGGTGGTTGTTCCATGGATGCTGCACAAGGTGGTTGTTCCATGGATGCTGAACAAGGGATGAGGAGAGTAAGTATAATGAGAGATTAACAACTGGCGGCCACGCAACTGTCTCTCTGGCAGACGCAGACAAACTGGCCAGTAAGCTTATTCAGTGTTGCCACCTCCTAAAGTAAGCTTATTCAGTGTTGCCACCTCCTAAAGTAAGCTTATTCAGTGTTGCCACCTCCTAACGTAAGCTTATACAGTGTTGCCACCTGCACTTGCGTTTCTCTTAGAATTTGATCTTCACTGTTTTCCTTATTTTCCCTTTCCTTCTTATTTCTCTAGTTCCTCCTCTCACATCAGTTTTATTTCTCTCTCCTACTGAGGCCTGGTCATAGACCGGGCCGCGGGGGCGTTGACCCCCGAAACTCTATTCAGGTATACTCTCTTCAGGGCGGCGGGGGCGTTGACCCCTGGAAATCTCTCCAGGTATACTCCAGGTATTCATCTCCCCGTTATCTTCTTTTCCTCTTGTTCTGTTCATTCTAACACTTCTCAAATCACACTTATTACAGTTCCATTCTTTCTTCTAAATCCTCCTCCTTGTTCATTATCATCTCTCCCTACTATTGTAACATTACAATATCCACTAGTTTGTTCTGACCTTATCTTAGAAACTCACAACAATCCACTGCTTAATTATCCACCTACTGAGGAATACTGAGACAGTATAATAACCTATGTGATATGTCAAGATATCTTATTAATATGATACCAAACACTGTAGATATAAATCCAGATGTAGTCTTCTTAATCCTTTGGAGCTCAGTTAACTGGGCCTCTTGTGTATCCATATGTCGTTATAGTACCCTCCGTAAGATGGATATAGAGTAAACTAGGATATAGAGTGCACAATAAACTAGAATATAGAGTGCACAGTAAACTAGGATATAGAGTGCACTATAAACTAGAATATAGAGTGCACAGTAAACTAGGATATAGAGTGCACAGTAAACTAGGAATATAGAGTGCACAGTAAACTAGGATATAGAGTGCACAGTAAACTAGGATATAGAGTGCACAGTAAACTAGAATATAGAGTGCACAGTAAACTAGGATATAGAGTGCACAGTAAACTAGGATGTAGAGTGCACAGTAAACTAGGATATAGAGTGCACAGTAAACTAGGAAATAGAGTGCACAGTTAACTAGGATATAGAGAGGACAGTAAAATAGAACATAGAGTGCACAGTAAACTAGGATATACAGTGCACAGTAAACTAGGATATAGAGTGCACAGTAAACTAGAATATAGAGTGCACAGTAAACTAGGATATAGAGTGCACAGTAAACTAGGATATAGAGTGCACAGTAAACTAGAAATATAGAGTGCACAGTAAACTAGAATATAGAGTACACAGTAAACTAGGATATAGAGTGCACAGTAAACTAGAATATAGAGTGCACAGTAAACAAGGATATAAAGTGCACAGTAAAATATGATATAGAGTGCACAATAAACTAGGATATCGAGTGCACAGTAAACTAGGATATAGAGTGCACAGTAAACTAGAATATAGAGTGGCACAGTAAACTAGGATATAGAGTGCAGAGTAATTTACGATATAGAGTGCACAGTAAACTAGAATATAGAGTGCACAGTAAACTAGGATATAGGGTGCACAGTAAACTAGAATATAGAGTGCACAGTAAACTAGAATATAGAGTGCACAGTAAACTAGTATATAGAGTGCACAGTAAACTAGTATATAGAGTGCACAGTAAACTAGGATATAGAGTGCACAGTAAACTAGGATATAGAGTGCACAGTAAACTAGAATATAGAGTGCACAGTAAACTAGGATATAGAGTGCACAGTAATTTACGATATAGAGTGCACAGTAAACTAGAATATAGAGTGCACAGTAAACTAGGATATATACTGCACAGTAAACTAGAATATAGAGTGCACAGTAAACTAGGAAATAGAGTGCACAGTAAACTAGGATATAGGGTGCACAGTAAACTAGAATATAGAGTGCACAGTAAACTAGGATATAGAGTGCACAGTATAGTAGGATATAGAGTGCACAGTAAACAAGGATATAGAGTGCACATTAAACTAGGATATAGAGTGCACAGTAAACTAGGATATAGAATGCACAGTAAACTAGAATATAGAGTGCACAGTAAACTAGGATATAGAGTGCACAGTAAACTAGGATGTAGAGTACACAGTAAACTAGGATATAGAGTGCACAGTAAACTATGATATAGAGAGGACAGTAAAATAGAATATAGAGTGCACAGTAAACTAGGATATAGAGTGCACAGTAAAGTAGGATATAGAGTGCACAGTAACTAAAGAGATAAGAGACAAGCAAGAAAATAAGGACAGAGAGGCACAGTAAACAGGATATAGAGTGCACAGAACAGATATAGAGTGCACAGTAAACTAGGATATAGTGCAGTAAACTAGGATATAGAGTGCACAGTAAACTAGGATAAGTCAGTAACAGGAATAAGAGGAATAAGCCAGAATAGAATGCACAGAAACAGATAGGCACAGTAAACTAGGATATAGAGTGCACAGTAAAATAAGGAATAGAGTGAGTAAATAGGATATAAGTGCACATAAACTAGGATATAGAGTGCACAGTAACAGGATATAGAGTGAACAGTAAACTAGAATAAGTGCAGTAAACTAGGATATAGAGTCACAGTAAACTAGGAATAGAGGACAGTAAACTAGAATATAGAGTGCACAGTAAACTAGATATAGAGTCAAGTAAACTAGAATATAGTCACAGAATATAGATGCAGAAATGTAGAGATATGATATAAGTGCACAGTAAACTAGAATAGAGTGCAAGTAAACAGATATAGAGTAAAGTAAACTAGGATATAAGTTCAGTAAACTGATATAGATCACATAAACTAGGAATAGGTCACAGAAACTAGGATATAGAGTGCACAAAACTAGGATATAGATGCACAGAAACTAGGAATAGAGTGCAAACTAGATAAAGAGTGCAAAACAGGATATAGATGCACGTAAACAGGATATAAAGTGCAATAAACTAGAAATGAGTAAGTAAAGTAAATAAATTAACAGTATAAGTGCAAGAAACTAGGATATAGAGTCACAGAACTAGGATATAAGTGCACAAAGTAAAAAAAAAAAAAAAAAAAAAAAAAAAAAAAAAAAAAAAAAAAAAAAAAAAAAAAAAAAAAAAAAAAAAAAAAAAAAAAAAAAAAAATAAAGGATATAGAGTGAGAACAGATAAGTGCACGAAACAAAGTATACAGATATAATCAAAAATAGATATAGTACAGAACAGATATAAGCCATAAACGATATATCACAACAATACGTGGACAGTAAACAGGATATGAGCACGTAAACTAGATAAGGCACACAAGAAATGACAACAGAAGTAGTAAATGGATATGTACGTAACGGATATGTCAAGTACGATATAGGTGCGCAGTAAATATATAGGTGCATAAAGATATAAATGCGAATTAGTTAAAACAGTAAACTAGATATCAGCAGAAAACAGGAGAGTGATAGATATGATGCACAGTAACTAGAAAGTGCAAGTACTATGATATGGCACAGTTAACTAGATATAAGGACATAAACTAGAATATATTAGATATAGGGAGTAAACTGATAGAGACCACAACAGAATGGTCAGTAAATTAAATAGTAAAAGATATAGAGTGCACGTAAACAGAATAGAGTGCAGTACTGAATCGAGCACAGTATAGATATAGAATGCATACTAGATATAGAGGCACAGAACAGATAGTGAGTAAACTGATGCAGAAACAGATAAGTACAGTAAATAGATAAAGTCAGTACAGATATAGCAGTAATGATTAATCATAAACTAGATTAGAGGCACAGAACTAGGATAGAATGCAAAAACAGAATGATAATGAACGATAGAGTAAGTAACTAGATATATAGTAGTGCGAAACTAGATATAGTAACATAAACTGGATATAAGTGACTAAAAGATATAATGACAGTAAACTAGATTAGAGTGCAAAGTAAACTAGGATATGAGTCAATAAACTAGGATAGATGCAAGTAAACTAGATATAGTAGTAAACTAGGATATGAGTGCACAGTAACTAGAATAGGTGACATAACTGATTAGAGTGCACAGTAAACTAGGATATAGATTCACAGAAACTAGGATATAAGTGCACGTAAATAGATATAGAGTGCACAGTAAACTAGAATAAGTACAGTAAACTAGGATATAGAGTACAGTAACAGATATAGCAGTAAACAGATAAGTACAGTACTAGATATAATGCAGAACTAGGATTAGATGCACAGTAATAGATATAAGTACAGTAACTAATATAAGTGCAGTAAACAGATATAGTGCACAGAAACTAGGAATAAGTGCACAGTAAACTAGATGTAAGTAAGAACTAGGATATAGATGCACAGTAAACTGGATATAGGCAAGTAAACGGATATAGTGAAGTAAACTAGGATATAGTGACGAAACTAGATTAGATGCACAGAAACAGGATATAAGTGCAGTAAACTAGGATATAGAGTCACGAAATAGGATATATGCACATAAACTAGATATAGGTGCCGAAATAGGAATAATGACATAAACTAGGATATAAGTGCCAGAACTAGGATATGGTCACAGTAACTGATAAGTGCCAGTAAATAGATTAGTGCAAGTAAACGATATAGATGGAAACTAAGATATAATTGAAACTGATTGTGTAAATAGATATGATGCACAGTAACGATATAGAGGGTAAATAGAAATGACATAAACTAGTTTAAGTACAACTAGGATTAGGTCACAGTAATAGATATATCAACTAGGATAATTCACAGTAAACTAGATAAAGTAAATAGGATATATGAACACAGTAAACTAGGATATAGAGTGCACAGTAAACGAGGATATAAAGTGCACAGTAAACTAGGATATAGAGTGCAATGTAAACTAGAATATCGAGTGCACTGTAAACTAAGATACAGGTGTGCACAGTAAACAAGGATATAGAGTGCACAGTAAACTAGGATATAAAGTGCACAGCAAACTAGGATATAGAGTGCACAGTAAACTAGGATATAGAGTGCACGGTAAACTAGGATATAAATGCACAGTAAACTAGGATATAGAGTGCACAGTAAACTAGGATATAGAGTGCACAGTAAACTAGGATATAGAGTGCACAGTAAACTAGGATATAGAGTGCACAGTAAACTAGGATATAGAGTGCACAGTAAACTAGGATATAGAGTGCACAGTAAACTAGGATATAGAGTGCACAGTAAACTAGGATGTAGGGAAGTAAACTAGATTAGTGCACAGTAAACTAGGATATAGAAGTAGCACATAAACTAGGATGAGAGTGCAATTAAACTAGGATGTAGAGTGCACAGTAACTAGGATATAGAGTGCACAGTAAACTAGGATATAGAGTGCAGAGTAAACTAGGATATAGAGTGCATAGTAAACTAGGATATAGAGTGCAGAGTAAACTAGGATATAGAGTGCATAGTAAACTAGGATATAGAGTGCACAGTAAACTAGCTGCTTCAGTGGGAAAAATTTAATGTTAGTGCAGATAGGGACAAACTATGTAAAGGTGAAGAATAAAAGGTAAAATACCCTGACTGGCATAATATAAAATAACCAGCACATGGGAGACGGAAACTTATAACGACGTTTCGGTCACTATTAATGGTCCAAGTCTGACCGAAACGTCGCCATGATTTTCATTCTTCCAAGTGTGGGATATTCGGGTCATGTAAATACAAGTAGTTACAAAAATGTCTTTGAACACAAATATTGAAGCATAGGTGAAAATTATCAGAACCAGCAACTGTAAATATAAAAAAGTCGAGGAGCATTGTTTGGTAACATTACCTGGGAGTGGAGGAGCATTGTTTGGTAACATTGCCTGGGAGTGGAGGAGCATTGTTTGGTAACATTGCCTGGGAGTCGAGGAGCATTGTTTTGTAACATTGCCTGGGAGTCGAGGTGCATTGTTTCGTAACATTGCCTGGGAGTGGAGGTGCATTGTTTGGTAACATTGCCTGGGAGTGGAGGAGCATTGTTTGATAACATTGCCTGGGAGTCGAGGAGCATTGTTTGGTAACATTGCCTGGGGACGATGACATTGTTTGGTAACATTGCCTGGAGTGGAGGATGCATTGTTTGGTAACATTGCCTGGGAGTGAGTGCATTGTTTGGTAACATTGCCTGGAGTCGAGGGCATTGTTTGGTAACATTGCCTGGGAGTCGAGGAGCATTGTTTGGTAACATTGCCTGGGAGTCGAGGAGCATTGTTTGGTAACATTGCCTGGGAGTGGAGGACATTGTTTGGTAACATTGCCTGGGAGTCGAGGAGCATTGTTTGGTAACATTGCCTGGGAGTCGAGTGCATTGTTTGGTAACATTGCCTGGGAGTCGAGGTGCATTGTTTGGAACACTTGGGCCTGGGAGTCGAGGCATTGTTTGGTAACATTGCTGGGAGTCGAGGCATTGTTTGGTAACATTGCCTGGGAGTCGAGGGCATTGTTTGGTAACATTGCCTGGGAGTGGAGGAGCATTGTTTGGAACATTGCCTGGGAGTGGAGGGCATTGTTTGGTAACATTGCCTGGGAGTCGAGACATTGTTTGGTAACATTGCCTGGGAGTGGGGAGCATTGTTTGGAACATTGCCTGGGAGTCGAGGCATTGTTTGTAACATTGCCTGGGAGTGGAGGAGCATTGTTTGGTAACATTGCCTGGGAGTGGAGGAGCATTGTTTGGTAACATTGCCTGGGAGTCGAGGAGCATTGTTTGGAAACATTGCCTGGGAGTCGAGGAGCATTGTTTGGTAACATTGCCAGGGAGTCGATGTGCATTGTTTGGTAACATTGCCTGGAGTCGAGGCATTGTTTGGTAACATTGCCTGGGAGTGAGGAGCATTGTTTGGTAACATTGCCTGGAGGAGCATTGTTTGGTAACATTGCCTGGGAGTGAGGCATTGTTTGGTAACATTGCCTGGGAGTGGAGGAGCATTGTTGTAACATTGCCTGGGAGTGAGGCATTGTTTGGTAACATTGCCTGGAGTGAGGTGCATTGTTTGGTAACATTGCCTGGGAGTCGAGGAGCATTGTTTGGTAACTTTGCTGGGAGTGGGTGCATTGTTTGGTAACATTGCCTGGGAGTCGAGGTGCATTGTTTGGTAACATTGCCTGGGAGTCGAGGTGCATTGTTTGGTAACATTGCCTGGGAGTGGAGGAGCATTGTTTGGTAACATTGCCTGGGAGTGGAGGAGCATTGTTTGGTAACATTGCCTGGGAGTCGAGGTGCATTGTTTGGTAACATTGCCTGGGAGTGGAGGCATTGTTTGGTAACATTGCCTGGGAGTGGAGGAGCATTGTTTGGTAACATTGCCTGGGAGTGGAGGAGCATTGTTTGGTAACATTGCCTGGGAGTCGAGGAGCATTGTTTGGTAACATTGCCTGGGAGTGGAGGAGCATTGTTTGGTAACATTGCCTGGGAGTCGAGGTGCATTGTTTGGTAACATGCTGGGAGTGGAATGAGATTGTTTGGTAAATGCCTGGGAGTGAGGAGCATTGTTTGGTAACATTGCCTGGGAGTGAGGAGCATTGTTTGGTAACATTGCCTGGAGTGGAGGAGCATTGTTTGGTAACATTCCTGGAGATGAGGCATTGTTTGTAACATTGCCTGGGAGTCGAGGCATTGTTTGTAACATTGCCTGGGAGGAGGCATTGTTTGGTAACATTGCCTGGGAGTGAGGAGCATTGTTTGGAACATTGCCTGGGAGTCGAGGAGCATTGTTTGGTAACATTCCTGGAGTGGAGCATTGTTTGGTAACATTGCCTGGGAGTGGAGCATTGTTTGGTAAACATTGCCTGGGAGTCGAGGCATTGTTTGGCAACATTGCCTGGAGTGGAGGGCATTGTTTGGGAACATTGCCTGGGAGTCGAGGAGCATTGTTTGTAACATTGCCTGGAGTCGAGGGCATTGTTTGGTAACATTGCCTGGGAGTCAAGGAGCATTGTTTGGTAACATTGCCAGGGAGTGGAGGAGCATTGTTTGGTTAAGGTGTGATTGGACGGTGGTTAATAAGTTGAAAATATGTGGTATAATTTTCATGGATAATTTTACAGAGGCGCGAAATGTTATTGAGGGGCTAAAAGGAGAATGTGTGGATGGAAGGTGGGGGATGTCACATTATATTAACGTATGATTGTAGTGAATAGTTTAATTTATAGTAAAATATTGCATGTGGCGGGGATTTATTCGATTGTGCAGAGGGATGTGGCAGATTTAGTAAGAAGGGTTATGAGGTATGTATGGGGGTATGGTCGACATTGGTTACGAAAGGATGTGATACTTAAGAAGGTGGGAAAAGGAGGTCTTGGATTGATTGATTTAGAGGTGAGGATAATGAGTCTGTATGTTAAAAGTTGTTTAATATCTAAGGGAGGGGATAGGGGGAGGAGGGTAGGGGAGGTCATGAATCATTTGAAGTTATGGTGGGGGGAAGACTTGATTCGTTGTGGTGATATGTTGCATAGTTTAATGGGTGTGAGGAACCCGGGAAAAGTTACAGCTAGTGCTTTGGGTAGAGTACGGTTCGGAAAGGAGGCCATGGAAGGTGAGGCTATTTTTCCGGTATATGATTGGAAAGGAATTTGGGGTGGATTCAGAAAATTAATATTGAAGGCAAAAGTGAGATAGGTCATGTTCCGGTTTTTACATGGGGTATTAGCTTCTAGGGCAGAGTTGTACAGAATGGGTTTATCAAGGAATGCACAATGTCTTAGATGTGGTGGGGAGGAGACTGCCTATCATGGGGTATACTTTTGTGAACAACTGGGAAAAATTAGGTTATGGTTGGGTAAATTATTGAGAGTGGAAGGGAAGGGGAATACATCCCTTAAGGTTTTGTGTTTAGATGTTGGAGGGGTTGGTAAGGATGTCAGTAGAGCATTGATGTATATGGCGGTGGATTTCGTGTATGAATCATAGGGTATGCGGGAGGTGCAGGAGGACGTAAGGCTTGGGGTAGGGTTTTTCCCGATGGGTACAGGAAATTAACGGTGGAACAACTGTTAGGATTGGGGACTGATAACAGTTGAATAGATATTTCTCATAAGTTAATGTTTAGATACATTCCTCGTTACGTATCATGTTTAAAAATTATTTACTCTTTGAGGTTCATATTTTGAGTTAAATGGTATAGCTTTGTTTTTCCTCAGGTGTAGCGACAGTTTGATGTCTAGTAACCATTTTTTATGGCTTTATTTAAGGAATTTTCTCTTTTTCATTAAGGAATATGTGTATTACAAGTATTGCTATGTTCAGTCCTCATAGGATTTGTGATTAGACTGTTTATGGGACGCAGCCAACTGTGCTTAATGTTGTAGGCATAGATAATATATTTCTTTTAAAGCAAATTTGTGGTGTGAGGTACAGAAAAACAATTTTAGTTTAGTTGTAAGCCATTTGTAGAGTTATTATCATTATGCATAATGAAGGTTATGATTAATGTGTTATTTATACCGAGAATGTAAGGTTCCATTATACTGGTAATATTGATTGGTTTTGTTTATAATCTTTCTGTTCTGACAAGTGTTGGGTTTTCTTGACACAATGTTATATAATGTGATGATTACTCTGTTTTTGATATATTAATTTTTAAGTGACAATCTGTTATGTTGTTAGTAATGTTTTTGTTGATGACTGTTTTCTTGTCCATGGTAATATACAGTCATGTATTTTTGTACATGAAGTTTAAAAAAAAAAAAAAAAATACTTATAAATACACAAGTCCCAGCCTCAGTTATTCCCTTCAGCCTACACCTGCGGTAAAGCAGGTGCATTTATACCTTTCAGGCCGCTCCTTCAGCATGCAATTATACCTTTCAGCATGCATTTATACCTTTCAGGCCGCTCCTTCAGTATGCACGCCTATTATACGCTTCATCCTGCACATGATGTAAACGTTCTCAGTTATACCCTTCAATCAGCACCTTCTACAAGCATCCTCAGTTGTTCCCTTCACCTGCCTCTTCTTCAACCATCCTCAACACATTATCTAGAAACATTGTGATGTATTAAACAACTCTCTTCTTGCAATGCAAATAATTGTTACGGTTCATTGAAACAATGAACATTAACAAATTTATACACACACACACACACACACACACACAAACACACATACACACACACACACACACACACACACACACACACACACACACACACACACACACACACACACACACACACAATATATATATATATATATATATATATATATATATATATATATATATATATATATATATATATATATATATATATATATATATATATATATGTATTGTAAGCATTTATGGATTTGGAAAAGGCGTGTGACTGGGTGGATAGAGATGCAATGTGGCAGATGTTGCAAATATATGAAATAGGAGGTAGGTTATTGAAAGCAGTAGAGATTTTACGAGGATAGTGAGGCTCAGGTTAGAGTGTGTAGGCGAGAGTGAGATTATTTCCCAGTAAAAGTAGGCCTTAGACAGGGATGTGTGATGTCACCGTGGTTGTTCAATATATTTATAGATGGAGTTGTAAGAGAAGTGAATGCTCGGGTGTTGGCAAGAGGTGTGAGGTTAAAAGATAAGGAATCTAAAACAAAGTGGGAGTTGTCACAGTTGCTCTTTGCTGATGACACTGTGCTTTTGGGAGATTCTGAAGAGATGTTGCAGAGGTTGGTGGATGAGTTTAGTTAGGTATGTAAAAGAAGGAAATTAAAAGTGAATATAGAAAAGAGTAAGGTGATGAGGATAACAAAAAAATAGGTAACGAAAGATTGGATACCAGATTGGAGGGACAGAGTATGGAGGAGGTGAATGTATTCAGATATTTCGGAGTGGATGTGTCAGCAGATGGGTATATAAAAAATGAGATGAATCATAGAACTGACGAGGGTAAAGGGTGAGTGGTGCACTGAGGATTCTGTAGAGACAAAACTTTGTCCATGGAAGCAAAAAAAGGAATGTATGAGAGTATAGTTATACCAACACTTATATGGGTGTGAAGCATGGGTGATGAATGTTCCAACAAGGAGGGAAATGTGTGGTGTGGATATAATGCAGAGAATCCGTAGTTTGGAGATTAGGAGGAGGTGTTGGATAAACAAAACTATTATCCAGAGGGCTGAGGAGGGGTTGTTAAAGTGGTTTGAACATGTAGAGAGAATGGAATAAAATAGAATGACTTGGAGAGTGTATAAATCTGCAGTGGAGGGAAGGCGGGGTAGGGGTCGGCCTAGGAAAGGTTGGATTGAGGGGGTAAAGGAGGTTTTGTGGGCGAGGAACTTGGACTTCCAGCAAACATGCGTGAGCATGTTAGATAGAAGCGAATGGAGACAAATGGTTTTCAGGAATTGACGTGCTGTTGGAGTGTAAGCAAGGTAACATTTATGAAGGGATTCAGGGAAACCGGCAGGCCGGACTTGAGTCCTGGAGATGGGAAGTACAGTGTCTGCACTCTGAAGGAGGGGTGTTAATGTTGCAGTTTTATAACTGTAGTGTAAGCTCTCCTCTGGCAAGACAGTGATGGAGTGAATGATGATGAAAGTTTTTCATGATCGGGCCACCCTGCCTTGGTGGCCACCCTGCCTTGGTGGCCATCCTGCCTTGGTGGCCACCCTGCCTTGGTGGGAGACGGCCGATGTATTAATAAAAAAAACATTCTTGCTAATTGACCAGTTTTAACTATTCGGTACGAAATATATATATATATATATATATATATATATATATATATATATATATATATATATATATATATATATATATATATATATATATATATATATATATACATATATGCAAAAAGATCACAGTAAACAGGTGATATCAAAATATGCAAGACAACCACTATGAAAAAATAGAGGAATTCCAAGCGCTTTCGTGACTACTCACATTATCAAGGAACTATAAAAGGAAACATGACAAGAAGGCTTATAAAGGGGCAAGACTACATCTCACAGTCACATCATACTAACAAAGACCACACCTCACGGTACATAAGAACATAAGAACATAAGAAAGGAGGAACACTGCAGCAGGCCTGCTGGCCCACTCTAGGCAAGTCCTTCACATTCCATCCCACTAACAGAATATTTGTTCAACCTAATTTTCAATGCTATCCAAGAAATAAGCTTTGACAATTTTATTTACTCATGTGCAATTCCCACTCAAATCCAACCCCTTTCACTCATGAATTTATCCAACCTAAATTTGAAACTACCCAAGGTCCTAGCTTCAATAACCCTACTAGGCAGACTGTTCCACTCATCAACTACCCTATTTCCAAACCAATACTTTCCTATATCCTTTCTAAATCTAAACTTATCTAACTTGAATCCATTATTCATTATTATCGCACGACTCTGTGAAGAGGAACATCAGAAAGTACCTGAAACTCTTCCCAAGAATTAAGATTAGTCTATTTTATCATTAATCATTAAATTCTTCCCAAATTTTATTAATTATAAATTAATCCAATTTATATAAACCAAAGGAAATATTCATATTATTTTCAAAACTGCTTTTAATGAAACATGATTCTATTATATTCCTCTCAACCATGGACTTGCTTGATACAACTTTCTCAGCATTTTGAAAATCAATTGGATGGTTAAAATCTCTCACATGAATAAATAGAGCATTAGAATATTGTCCAGTTCTAATGCTATATTTATGTTGTTTTAATCTTATTTTTGGTTGAATAAGATTGGTTGTCCCTTTTTGGATTGTAAAAAGTATTCCTAGCTATTTTAAAAGATTTATCAATTACGTTTCTTGGGTATTTTAAATCATTAGCTAATTCATAAATTTTAGAGATTTCTTCATTTATGTACTCTGGACTACAAATACGTAAAGCTCTCAAAAACATTGAAGAGAAAACCGACACTTTAACTCTATCTTGATGTGAAGAGTAATAGTGTACATAGGAACAATTATTTGTAGGTTTTCTGTAAATTTTAAATTTAAAATCAATGTTACCCTTAATAATAAACACATCTAGGAAGGGCAATGAGTTATTTACTTCGAATTCAACAGTAAAATTTATAGAATGAGCTAAGCTATTTAATTTAACAAGGAAATGGTTTATGTCTACATTCTTAGGCATAAGGCACAAAATATCATCAACATATCTATACCACTTAGCTCTATTGGGAAGGATTGTGTTAAGCAATCTTGTTTCGAAAAATTCCATATATAAATTACTAAGAACAGGTGAAAGAGGATTTCCCATTGCCATACCAAACTTCTGAGTGTAAAACTCATCATTAAATACAAATTTTGCATCAACAATACAAAGTTTAATAAGTTTAATGATAGTAGGAACTGGCAATGGTAAATCATAATTAACCAGTTCTTCAGATAAGAAACTTAGTAAATCATCAACTGGAACTTTTGTAAACAAGGAGGTAACATCAAAACTAACCATATTGAAATCATTTAAATCAGTCAAGGTGCTTAATTTATCAACTAAATCTAAGTTGTTTTTAACATTAAAATTAGAAATTTTTCCAACAATTGGGCTCAAAATATCAACAAGCCATTTAGAAAGTTTATAAGAAACTGAACCTATGGAGCTAATAATTGGTCTAACAGGATTACCAGGTTTGTGTGTTTTTATTAATCCATACATATAAGGTAAAGATGGATTGGTGGAAGTAATTTTTTAATTAATTCATCTTTGCCCTTCAATAGATGTTTTATTGTTTTATTGAAATTGCTGTTAACAGATTCTAAGGGATTCTTTCTAAGTTTAGAATAGGTTTCAAAATAATCTAGGAGGTTATTCATTTTATCTTGGTCGTATACCGAGGTACCACTGTAGTCTTTACTCGCTTGTTTACTGTCTTTGAGTTGCCTGATATTATTTCTGCCCAGGAGAGACTGTCCAGGAACATTTTCAATAACTGTACATTTCCCTAGGAACAGAAATCCGTTAACATTTAATGATTAGTGAACTTCCCAAAATGGCTGAAGGTGGATGACTTCTCCATTATCCATTATTCTGTGCCTTTCCTCAGTCTAATCATTTAATTTGTTTATTTGTGGTTTAATGTTAGGCGTTCATAAGGTTATGTAAATTAATCTAATTTGATTTAAATACATATTTTTTTTTATTTACAGAGAACGTAAATCATGGGAAAGAATGGGAACTTACTGCTTTCCCAAATGTTATGCCAAGGATGTGTGAAGACGTTGGGCATATTTCCTTACAAATGCTGCCCATGTTCACCTAGCAGTTATTAGGTACCTTGCAGTAATTAGGTACCTTGCAGTAATTAGGTACCTTACAGGAAGTAGGTACCTTGCAGGAATTAGGTACCTTGCAGGAAATAGGTACCTTGCAGGAATTAGATACCTTGGTCAACGTTAGTTGACTTGTGTGGGTCGATCCTGGGGAAGAGGAAATACTGTTTTTTTTTTACCTATTATCACTGCTTTATATTGACCGATGACCACAAAAACATGATAGTTTTAGAAAATTCTGTAGCCCGGTCCTGGACCAGCCTCGTGGTTGCTAGCCTCCGCTTCTGTGGCCTGGTCCTGGACCAGCCTCGTGGTTGCTAGCCTCCGCTTCTGTGGCCTGGTCCTCGACCAGCCTCGTGGTTGCTATCTTCACTCAACCCATACCACGGGTGAGGTTCGAACCCGCGTAAGCCACTGGGCCAGCTAGCGAGTTCGAACCCCACCCGTGGTGGGGTTCGAACCGTGTCATTACGACTTCGTGAGTCATGTTGACGGCTTTGAGGGGGACTTGAGCTAGAGTTCGTCTCGGCCATGCTAGCGGGAGATTCGTCTGTAAAAACTTGCATTTGTGGACACAGTGGTGCCTATGCAAACCTTCCTATGGTGTAGAAATATACCTAGTTGGATGAATCTTATTGAAACTAGCTGACCCAGTGGCTTACGCGACGGTCTGGAGTTTTGAGACTCTCTGACCGCGGGTTCGAACCCCACCCGTGGTATGGTTTGTTTGCAATCGTGCCATTACGATTTCGTGATTCATCACACAATTTGTTAGGGGCCCCCCGCCCACAATCCAACATATGCACCACAACTTAGCTGATCAGGAACTATTTTGAGGATTCTGTCGAGTTCCCTTTTAAAGACAGCGAGGGGGTTGTTGGTGATCCTCTTTATACATGAAGAGTGGATGCTGAAGAGTGGTTGTCACGCAGTGCACTCTTAGCTCACCTGCTTTTCATTAGAGTTATCCTGCATCGTCTGTCTAGCATTTTGTGTTCATAAGTAGTAGTAATTTTGGTGTGCAGGTTTAGGACTAATTGCTCCAATATCTTCCAGATGTAGATTATAATGTAGCTTTCACTCCTACGTTCTAGGGACTTCAAGACTCTCAGTAATTTAGGTGCTTAATAGAGTTTATTATAGTTGTTTAAGTTCTTTATACTTTTTCTAGCTCAGCAGTTATGCCTGCCTTATAGAGGCCGCTAGTACACATCAGTATTCCATCCACGAGAAATTAAGTGACCTGAAGAGTATCGTCACTGGTTTGTTATCTAATGTTTTAAAGGTTCTGGTTATCCAACCAATCATTTTTCTTGCATTTGCGATAATAACAATGTTGTGATCCTTGAACATATGATCTGATATTATCACTTGTGTGTTATCGAGTTATTTGAGTTTGACTTGTACTCCAATCTTGTTTATATTTCTTCTATTCTTCCATGAAGTAGAAATTGAAATGTGTCCTCAGTGAACATCATATGGTTGCCAGTTGTCTATTGGAAGACTTGGTTTATATCACCTTGGAAGCTTACTGTGTATGCTGTGGTTGTATACAAAATCTATTGTGGTTAGTATGGTTCCAGGAGTCTGGGTCTGGAGCGGTGCATGTTCCTACAATAAATGGCTAATGGTTTCTTCTAAGTCAAGCGACTCATTCACGAAGAACTCATTTGGGTCATTAATTTGTACTCTGATTAATGGCTCACTGAGCACTGATTCGTACTGGGACGTATGTCACGCATTTCTTTCTTTGTCATCTGTGTATGTACTATCTTCTTCCCCATCAACACTAAAATGGGAGAGGCAGACCTTCCTAATCATTACACTGACAATGTAAAAAATAATCAATGTCCAGGTGAGCAAAAAGACTGAAGAGGGCGACACAGTGAGCACAATTAGGATAATCACTGGCAAAGTTACATTTGTCCTCAAAGATGCTGACAACTGCTCAAGCACCTAGAAAAAAAGCATCCTGCCATGGAAATCAGAGGTACCAGCAGTTCTAACACCAGTGTCCCCACTGTGGAGCCACTGTTTGTGCAAGAATCAGTCGTTTACAAAGTAATTATGTCGTAACCGTCAGGGTCTTCTGGAGGCTACACTGGAATGCGACCCAGCGTATAAAGATGGTTAATCCAGTTCTCGGGAAGACGCAAAGACACTCCTACTGAAGATCACAATGTTCGCTAACACTACTTGGCTGGTCTGATTCATGACCAAATTAAACATTTCTACTTAAGTGCATTGCTTTGTGCATATAAGAAGAAAGATGGAGGAATTAGGTCCATTGCCGTATGCAATACTCTTCACCACCTCACTCCTGAAGCTGCTGTCTGAAGTATTCCCACAGCAGCTTGTGGGGTCCGTCAAGGCAGCGAAGCAGTGGTTCATGTAACAAGGGCTTGTGTCACTAACCTTCCTGTGACAATGCAGTAGTAAAACTAGACTTCAAGAATGTATTTAATCTGTACTAGAACATTTCACTAGTGTATTCCCCTTTGTTTCATCAGGATACGAAGGAATCACTTCAACGGAGGATGTCCACAACTCACTCACAATTGTTCAAGAAATATTACCAACAGTTCTGGAAAAATACCAAGACTTTGTCCAGTGTAAATAAAGTATAACCGCTAAATTTATGTTACAAGCGTTCCTTGCTAAACTACAAGGTAATATTTTGGTAATATTTTTGTACTTAATTAATGTCTCTTAAATAACTCATTACGATAGCAAGTAGATATAAACATTGTGAATTATTTATACACAGAAAATACTTAAAGGTCTGCTTCAAAATCCATATATGGCTTACGGAGGAAGAATTCTGTTCCACTTCCCCATGGAGATAAGAGGAAATAAGAACAAGAACTAGTAAGAAAATAGAAGAAAACCTAGAGTGGTGTGTATATATATGCATGTACATGAATGTATAGTGTGACCTAAGTGTAAGTAGAAGTAACAAGACATACCTGAAATCTTGCATGTTTATGAGACAGAAAAAAGACACCAGCAATCCTACCATCATGTAAAACAATTACAGGCTTTCGTTTTACACTCACTTGGCAGGACAGTAGTACCTCCCTGGGTGGTTGCTGTCTACCAACCTACTACCTAGGATTGCTATTTTTATTATGCTATATTATCCTATATTATTCTATAATATCCTATAATATTATCTTATAATATTCTCAGAGATCTGTAATATTCAGACAAAATATATTAAATGGTAAGCATCATAAACATTGTAGATCAGGAGGAGATATCTGAGACTCACTTCTTTATAATTAAAGTCATTTATAACATAAATCAGAAGAGTTGTGGGTCGGGGGTCACCATGTTACTCACCTCCAGTACTGCAGGAAGAAGTGTTGGGGTCACCATGGTACTCACCTCCAGTACTGCAGGAAGAAGTGTTGGGGTCACCATGGTACTCACCTCCAGTACTGCAGGAAGAAGTGTTGGGGTCACCATGGTACTCACCTCCAGTACTGTAGGAAGAAGTGTTGGGGTCACCATGGTACTCACCTCCAGTACTGTAGGAAGTCGCGAGGAGTCACGTCTGGTCAAGGTCACACACACACATGTCTGTCTCTAACTTAATATCAACTGAATGCTTATTTTTGTCTATTTTAGAGGCTAAATTTTTTTTTATTGGTGTAGGAGTTCACATGACAAAGAAAGTAGTGTGTGAATGAATCTTGCTCTAGGTGGTGAACCTGCTTTTGCATATACTTGCATATTGATATGTATACAGATGCTCAAATATTCATAAATACATGTATACTTTTAAAAATCATACATACGTAAATAACCCTCACATGGGAGATTGAAACATTTGACGACTTTTCAGTGGGACCTGGATCATTAACTGGTAACGTGGGACCTGGATCATTAACTGGTAACGTGGGACCTGGATCATTAACTGGTAACGTGGGACCTGGATCATTAACTGGTAACGCGGAAACGTTTGATAATAACGATGATAATGTAAGCACCAGGAACTAAGTCCTGACACAGTCTTTTCCAGATGGTGACCCGTCACTGGCTGCTGAAGGTGCGTGGTGACCCGTCCCTGGCTGCTGAAGGTGTGTGGTGACCCGTCCCAGGCTGCTGAAGGTGCGTGGTGACCCGTCCCTGGCTGCTGAAGGTGTGTGGTGACCCGTCCCTGGCTGCTGAAGGTGTGTGGTGACCCGTCCCTGGCTGCTGAAGGTGTGTGGTGACCCGTCCCTGGCTGCTAAAGGTGTGTTGGTGTTTGTACACGTGATGTACATGTTTATGTGTACATGTGTCTGTATGTGTGTTTCTGTGTTTGTGTAGCGTTGAGGTAGAAGTGTGAGGTTTGGATGCTTGTGTTTACATATTAGCCACATTAAAAGGAGAGGATAATAAGCATTGTTGAAAAAATGAGTGTTAGATACAGATAATTGTGTATGTGTTCCTTTATTCATGTGTCTGTATGTGTGATATGTGTAGGATGTGTATTTGGAAATACAGAACTGAGTGTATAGAAGAGTGCGCGCTTGTAAACCTTTGCGTACATGCAAATAAAGAAGATCAATAACAAGAAAAGAAAGAAAACTGATAACAAATAATTACAGTTATCGTGCAGGGAACACAAAAGTTCACACACCGACACTAATCTACGCACATAAAAACGTTCACAAATACACCCACACAGCTAAATAATTAAACAAACTAATAATTGACATAGGTACAATATTAAATATAAATATATGTTCCAAATTTACACTAGTGGCCACACCTTGGTGGGCTAACTGGGATAGAGATCTCTCTTGTCTCAGGTAGTCGACGTTCGGGTCTGTCCAGGTGGATGTTATTACAGAGCGCAGATTTTCTGCGTGTCCTCCTCTGTAATAACATCTACCTTCGTATACTGATATTAATACACTTGTGTAGTAATATCATATATGGACAGTGCTTCAAGGGTGGCTAAAACTGCTGACCTCAGGGAAGTGGTGAAGGGTGAATACCTGGACCCACGGACCTGGGGTGGGACTGCTGACCTCAGGGAAGTGGTGAAGGGTGTATTCCTGGAACCACGCACCTGGGGTGGGACTGCTGACCTCAGGGAAGTGGTGAAGGGTGAATACCTGGAACCATGCACCTGGGGTGGGACTGCTGACCTCAGGGAAGTGGTGAAGGGAAGGTGTACTTCCCTAGGAAACACACGCACCTGGGGTGGGACTGCTGACCTCAGGAAGGGTGAAGTGAGAAGGAGTGAATACCTGGAATGGAGCCTGACCAGGACTGGGGTGACTGCTGACCTCAGGGAAGTGGTGAAGGGTGATACCTGGAACCACGCACCTGGGGTGGGACTGCTGACCTCAGGGAAGTGGTGAAGGGTGAATACCTGGAACCATGCACCTGGGGTGGGACTGCTGACCTCAGGGAAGTGGTGAAGGGTGAATACCTGGAACCATGCACCTGGGGTGGGACTGCTGACCTCAGGGAAGTGGTGAAGGGTGAATACCTGAACCCACGGACCTGGGGTGGGACTTGCTGACCTCAGGGAAGTGGTGAAGGGTGTATACCTGGAACCACGGACTTGGGGTGGGAATTGCTGACCTCAGGGAAGTGGTGAATACCGGAACCAGACCTGGGTGACTGCTGACCAGAGTGGTAAGGTACCTGGAACCAGGACCTGGGGTGGGACTGCTGACCTCAGGGAAGTGGTGAAGGGTGTATACCTGGAACCACGGACCTGAGGGGACTGCTGACCTCAGGGAAGGGTGGGAACTTCAAGGGAAGGGAAGACATCCGGGGCCCACGGATGAATTCCCGGGGATGGAAAGAGTTGAAATTACTAAGTGAAGGAAAACTTAGATTACTGGGTGTAGGATGGGAAGTGTAGGATGGGAAGTGTAGGATGTGAAGTGTGGAAGGGAGAATATCTGAGGGGACACAGATGGACTCCTGGACACTAATGAAGGCGAGGAGGGTGGACCTTAAAGACGAACCACTGGCCTCCACGTGGCAGGGTCTGGTAACTCAGAGATACCTCTGAGGCTGACAGTGGTCAACTAACTATTTCTTTTTTTATATATTATAATAATAATATATATATATATATATATATATATATATATATATATATATATATATATATATATATATATATATATATATATATATATATTTATATAATATGTATAATAATTATTATTAGTTTCACATGCCCTACATAGCAGTAAGTAGTTATTATTTGTTCACATGGATGGATCCCGTCACTGCTCTGCATAAACAGGGGCTTTCTATATAGTATGTCAGCTAGGTCTGTATGTATCATGTACTTGTAGAAATATGAGATTATACCGTAGAATAATGTTTGTTAATAATATATATTGGTTATTATTTTAGTGATATAATTTGCTACATCTTTGTATTATTATTATTATTATTATTATTATTATTATTATTTTATTATTATTATTATTATTATTATTATTATTTTTATCATTATTATTATTATTATTATTATTATTATTATTATTATTATTATTAATATAAACAACAGACCTTTATCAAGGTAAGCTGATAAGCTGTATTTTGAGCTACACATAGGCCTATACGCCTCTATAGGAAGCTTTTCTCTGTATACAGTGCCCTTTGTGACGTCACACATCCTATGAACTATGACATCAACCACACATAGTGACGTCATCAATCATCACTTATCTAAGACTCACAGTAACATCATCGCTGTCTAAGTAAATCAGAAGAGTCAGTCTTTAGTTATGGAACTGATCCCAATGATTCCAAGTGTTTTAACCGTAAGTGCATCAATTAACGCCGTTCAGAAGAGGAAGACTCAGTTATATTTAAGGTTCCCTTCAGGAACTCCTCACAGAGTAAGTGGGTGAGTGGACCTTAAAGACGACCCACTCACCTCCAGATGGCTGGGTCTGGTAACTCAACTAACTATCAGGTTGACAGTAGCCGCAAACTCTTAATTTATGGCGTTATATCTCATAGTAGTAACAGCATATGTTAAAACTATTGTGAGTTGATTGTGTAGGAGTAATTATACACAAATAACATCAGTCTGAATGACAGTAAAAATTCAATAAAAAAGTAAGTTAGAAGTATTCGAGAAGTATTCTAGTGACCCAACACACTTAAGTTCCCGATGATCCAACTTGGCCATCAAGTTTCTTACTGTGGTTTTATACTGTTCTTTTTTCTTGGTAGGGAGGGTTGTTATATTATGGTTTGCTATATTGTGTTATGTTTTATTTTGTCATATTATATTTTATTATGTAATATGCTACATTATGTTAATACGCTATTAACATAACATGAAGATAATGCTATCGGTACGATGGAAGAGTAGACACACATGCAACATAATGGGTTTTATCAAGTCACACACAGATCTACCTGAGCAGAGTACGTGAGTAAATATAAGGAGCATAATGTTGTGAAGGGTCAGGTGGAGAATGTTGAAGTAAATTGCTGAGAAGAGATTGATCTGAGACAGACCTGCCCAGCATGGGCCAGTAGGCTTGTTGCTGTTGGTCTTGAAAAAGTTCCTGGCAGGAGGTTCAGCTATGTTGTAAGTTGTTTAAAATCTACCGAACACCGACCAGCCAGCAGGATCTTCTCCAACTAAATGTTGTACTCACAACGCTCTCTCCACAACACTTGTCTCACCACAACACTGTCTCTCACCACGAACACCGTTGTAGACTACTCACCACAACATGGATCTTCTCACCACAACTTGTACTCTCACCACAACACTTGTACTCTTTACCACAACACTTGTACTCTCACCACAACACTTGTACTCACAAACACTTGTATTTCAAACACACTGTACTCATCACCACAACATTTGTACTCTCACCACAACACTTGTACTCTCACCACAACACTTGTACTTCACCACAACACTTGTACTCTCACCACAACACTTGTACTCTCACCACAACACTTGTACTCTCACCACAACACTTGTACTCTCACCACAACACTTGTACTCTCACCACAACACTTGTACTCTCACCACAACACTTGTACTCTCACCACAACACTTGTACTCTCACCACAACACTTGTACTCTCACCACAACACTTGTACTCTCACCACAACACCAAAACTGTAGTAGTGACTTCCTTGAGGAAGAATGTTCCCTCATGGAACAAGTATTTTCTAAACTTCACTATTATCATCACTCCATTAGAGACTGTAGACGCCCTGTATATATATCAAGTATTATATTGTCACCATTAATTTTTTGTCGAATCTTTGGTTTATTGAGTGTCAAGAAGGGCAATGTTTGCCACACTTGTAAAACTCATGAAAATCAATTATATCTACCTGGGTTTTAGCTCAATATCCACAGTCGATACAGAGACATGATTATTGAATAGATGATTACTTTTAAACTATTAATTAACTACAGCACATCAGGTCTCAGTAATATTGTTCTCTCTCATTATGAGTAAAGTTGCCAATATTAATGAGAGTAAAAACAGGTTGTGCAGTGCACAGTTTATAACAGTAAACAAAAGACAGTTTGCAGAGTAAACTTTTACTGCAACATCGTTTTTATGTGTTGATCTTTATTAAATTATTAATTGATCAATCTTAACACTCTTTAATAAGTGTAATAATGTGTTCTACACTCACATACACTCTCAGCACTCTTTAACAATGTATAATAATGTATTCTACACTCATATTAACACTGAGAGCTGTGAACCCCAAACTCAGCATTACCTCACTGGGAACTTAACTTTTCAAATGAGGCAACACCATGCAACACTGTTCATGTATGATATTACAACACAAGTATTATAATATTATATAAAAGTTAGATGTAATAACAGCGAAGAACGCACAGAAATCATCTCCCTGTAAATACGTCTACCAGGGTAGCCTGGAAACCTGGCCCAGCCAGAAGAGAAGAACTTCCCTCGCAATCCACCATGGTGAAGCCACAAGTTTTTTATTTATTTTCTTTCTTATTTATGTGTCTTAGTATTGCGGCCCCAGATTGTGGCACAATGTATATACATATTTATATTGTATTTATATATGTATATTTCCCTTTCTTATAGTTTTATATTGCTGATATTTTCGATAGTAGCTAAATCGTTAATATCTTGCTTTATATTATTATTTGACTTAGCTATATTAGTAGGTAGGATGTTACATGTACACTATTGTGCTCTTTGTTCGAGAGTGTTGAGTAGCAGCTCGTGAGTTGGCGAACTACCTCGCTAACTAGCACTTGGCTTGTTATACTGCCAGCTCCTCTGGAGTTACTGGGGCAGTCACATGTGAGTCACGTGACAGAGTGGCGTGATCCCACCTGAGGGAGGAGACTGCCTCCCCTTGCTCGATCTCTCTCGCTGACCCTGGTTGACACAACACCTCGCTCTTGTCTCTGCTTGTTTCCTCGTCATTTAGACTGTTTGGTAGAGTAGGTGTTCGGTGGTGAGACGAAACATACTTCTCAGGACTCTGTTTAACTCTGTTCACAGAGCATAGCCTAGACTTAGTGATTGTCGACGTTTTACTGGGTTGTGTGTCACCTTGACACTGAGATAACTCAGGTCCCAAGTTAGCTTCATAATTCGATCTGGCATCTGGGGAGCGCAGTCGGGGGTTTTGGGTTTTGCTGAACTTAGATTCAGTATTAAGGGGGTTTTGTGACTATTATGGAGGATCTTTTTTGGGGAAACCCTTGCCCCCCAAAATAACCCAAAGGGCCCCCTATAGGCTTCTGCCTTTTTTCCTTGGGTCAAACTGTCAATCGACCCACCCGTCGGGGATTTTGGTTAATGCTGAAAAATTAAGGGCAGTATTAAGGGGAAGTTTGTGACTATTAGGAGGGCCTTGGGCCCCAGTTAGGGTCGTTCTTTATCTCCTTGTTCCTGAGCTGTGTTGCTGTTGCTGGCTATATTGCTGTTCGGCGATTTGGTTGTATTACTGTTCTTGCAAGCTGTTCTGATAGCCAGTTTGGTAAAAAGTTAGCTTATGTGAGGACGTTTAATCAGTCACTGAGTCGAATCGAGTCTTAGAGACATAACGAGCTACCTGGAACACACATACAAAACACACACCGCCTGTAAGATGCTTAGTTTGAGTTGAGTCCCCCTTCCTAATTCCCCTTGATGATGTCCTTAATTTTTCAAAAAAGGCCCTTTAAGGGGTTACTTCATCTCCCATACCTACTGATGTCTTTCTTGATCTTATCCGCCTTTGTGTGGATCAATTTTCCCTTTTTCCCTTCAAGGTAAATATTTTCTCAAATTGGTGTCGTCATGGGCTCTCCCCTATCTCCTGTTCTTTTAATCTTTCATGGAATACTT
>WNWK01026243.1:0-27620 GCA_009830355.1 Cherax destructor
CATTTTGGTATTATTTTCACAGTATTTATCCTTGGTTTGTATATGTATCTATGTGCTGGCCATCAGTCTCTCATAACACTAGAGAAACTTCAAATATAAACACTAGAGTAACTTAAAATATAAACTCATCAATGTTATGTGAGACACATGTGCAATATTACGATATATGATTGAGGAAACATTCTGCCAAGCGCCAACAATGATCTCTTTTGTCCTCTAGAGTGAAGGTGCCATGAGTGAAGAAACGTTTTCTCAGTAAAATATCCTAATACTACACGAATCTTATTTCCAGTTTGCAGGTATTTTATGTCATGACTTTACCATCAATTGATTACTTTGAGGAATTGCACTTTGGTGTCAAATTTCGATACTAACACATGAAAGTGCGCCTTCACACGGTGTTCAAGGAGGTGTAACATTATACATTTTTCGTGTATATTTCTGGGGAAAAGTGATGAAGTCTATAAACACTTTGAGTAGATAACGAATTGTAAGAAAATTAATAAGTATTGTTGCTTCCAGGCTGTTCTTCGGTACAATATTCCCGAGGCTGAAGCAAGTGATGCTTTTGATATGACTGTCAACACCATCACAGTCCCGGACAACAAGTGTATCACTAAACGTATCACTGCCTGTGCTTCCTATATACTCCCAGATGGCAAGTCTAACATGGTAGTTATCGAAGTGGATCTCATCTCCGGTTACATTCCCGAGAAAGAAGATCTTAAGAAGCTTCAAAAGGATGATCTTAATATTAAGAAATATGAAGTTGATGGCAGCAAGATCACTTTCTATATTCATGAATTAACTGCAAAGGAAACCTGTGTAAACTTCCGTGTGATAAGAGACATTGATGTGGAGAATGTCAAGCCTGGGACAGTCCGCATCTATGACTACTATAAACCAGAATTCCAGATTTCTAAGGTGAGTAACCTGTTCCTTGATATCTTAAAAATTTGATTATATATATTTATTTATTTATTAACACATAGGTCGTTTCCCACCAAGGCAGGGTGACCCGAAAAAGAAAAACTCATCATTCACTCCATCACTGTCTTGCCAGAGGCATGGTTACAGTACAGTTATAAAACTGCAACATTAACACCCCTTCTTCAGAGTGCCGGCACTGTACTTCCCAAAAATCAAGTCCAGCCTGCCGGTTTTCCTTAATCCAATCGTAAATTTTACCTTGTTCACACTCCAACAGCACGTCAAGTCCTAAAAACCATTTGTCTTCATTCGCTCCTATCTAACATGCTCACGCATGCTTGCTGGAAGTCCATGCCCCTCGCACACAAAACCTCCTATACCCCCTCCCTCCAACCTTTCCTAGGCCGACCCTTACCTCGCCTTCCCTCCACTACAGATTTATAAACTCTTAAAATCATTCTATTTCGTTCCACCCTCTCTACATGTCCAAACCATCTCAATAAGCCCTCCTCAACCCTATGGGTAATAGTTTTTGTAATCCCATACCTCTTCCTAATCTCCAAACTACGGATTTTTTTTTCTCACTCTCTCTCTCTCTCTCTCTCTCTCTTCTCTCTATATATATATATATATATATATATATATATATATATATATATATATATATATATATATATATATATATATATATTGGGAAGTGAAACAAAATTCTTTCTTCGAAAGCCATGCGTGTCATTAGAGGCGACTAAAATGCCGGGAGCAAGGGGCTAGTAACCCCTTCTCTTGTATACATTACTAAATTTAAAAAGATAAATTTTCGTTTTTTTAGGTCACACTGCCTCGGTGGGATATGGCTGGTTTGTTGAATATATATATATATATATAATATATATATATATATATATATATATATATATATATATATATATATATATATATATATATATATATATATATATATATCTTCCCCACACTCACAACTGGCTCTTCCTCACTCCTACAAGATGTTATTCCTCCTTGCCCTATACACGAAATCACAGCTTCACTGTCTTCATCAGCATTAACAACTCCTCAAAATATTCCTTCCATCTTCCCGATACCTCTAACTCTCCATTTAATAACTCTCCTCTCCTAATTTTAACTGTTAAATCTCCCTCTCTCCTACCACACACACACACACACACACACATATATATATATATATATATATATATATATATACCATGTTTCCTCTACCCCTCCTGTTGGTTCCAAACTGGTGCTACATACTCCAGTGTGGGCCTGACGTACACGATGTACAGTCTTGAACGATTCCTTACTGAGGTGTCGCTACGATATTCCTAGGTTTGTCCGTCGCCCATATGCTGCAGCAGTTATTTGGTTGATGTTCGCCTCAGATGTTCTCGGTATTATACTCACCTCAAGATCCTTTTCCTCGAGTGAGGTTGGCAGTCTTTGGCCCCTAGACTGTACTCTGTCTGTGGTCTTCTTTGCCCGATATTCATAACTTTGCACTTGGTGTCTTCAATGACACAACTAGGCAGACTGTTCCACTCATCAACTACCCTATTTCCAAACCAATACTTTCCCATATCTTTTCTAAATCTAAACTTATCTAATTTGAATCCATTATTGTGGGTTCTCTCTTGGAGAGATATCCTGAAGACCTTATTTATATCCCGTATGTTAATACCCATCTTCCACTTATATCCTTCAATCATGTTATTACAACCTCAGGCCTCAAGGACTTTTATCCTGAGTGTAAAAGGGAGCTTGGAGCAAAGAAAGACAATAGAAAATGCTTTAAATTGTATTTTCCTTCACCAAGCAATTATGAATTTGTATTTTCCTTCACCAAGTATTTACAGTTTTGAACAACTATATACACTATATACAATCGAGTAGTATTGGTGCACGCCACGGTAGTCAAGGCAAAAACAGCAACCAAGAGACAGAGACGACCCTGCAACAACCAGCTCAGGGTGGGAATGACAATGGTAAACATGTGAGTGGAATCCACGTCACCTTTACCATTGCCAGACCCACATTATGATTGGCTGAACCAAGGTATTGATCTGATGATGGGGCCCCGATCACCAGATCCTTAAGAAGATGGTTCGCTGGTTGGTGAGGCAGCCTATATGGGTGTGTTTAACATGCTCCGAATAAGGTGACATACTCTTTTGCATGCAACACCCCCACCCCAAGAGGGCTCAGGACTAGGCTTCCACTTGAAATGGGTAGAGCGCCGCTATGGTACCTTACAATAATGGGACCGCCTTTCCCCTCAAACATCCCACTCATTAGATAAAGCTAAACTTTTCTCGATACATAAAGTCCGGCTTTAAACTTAAGAGTGAGACAGCAGAATTAGAGCTAACATAGGTCCAAGATACCTGCGGTCGGTAGAATATACTCTCACTTAAAAAAACCCACAAGGATGAAAAAAAGAGCTGGCTCTTCCCAAAGTCCCTAACACATCCTAACCTAATATTAAATTCGAGATAACACATCAGCCAGCGTATTGTCTTTGCCAGAGATGTGCATAATTTTTAAGTTGTAGGGTTGCATCCTGATGCTCCAACACATGAGTCTTGTGTTATGATTCTTCATGGATTGGAGGTATACCAGAAAGTTGTGATCGCTGTAGATGGTGACCACCTGAGACGTCTGTCCCAGGTAAATATCGAAGTGCTCTAATGCCAATATCAGAGTGAGGACCTCTTTCTCGATGGTGGAGTAGGCCCTCTGGTGTGGTGCATACTTAGTTGAGAAGTATGCCACAGGCTGCAACCCATCATCCCCAGATTGCAGAAGTACTGCCCCCACCCCAAACTCACAAGCATCTATCTGTAATTAGAATCGGTTTGAAAAGACTGGATACAAAAGAATAGGTGCAGTACAAAGTAATCTCTTTGCTTTCATAAAGACATTTTGACATTCTGGGGTCCAATTAAAGGGAACTTTGGGACTGGTAAGTGAGGTTAGAGGGGCAACAATATCTGCAAATTTTTTACAGAATCTTTTATAAAACCCTACCATCCCTAGAAAACGTTGGAGGGATTTCCTGTCAGGGGGTACTGGATAATTTTTAATGGCAAGAATTTTTGCAAATGTAGGGGCCACTTTACCACTACCTACTTCATGGCCCAAAAAATTAATAGTAGATTGGCCAAAGGATGACTTTGATAAATTAACAGTTAAGTGAAAACTCTGAAAGGTTTCAAAGAGAGCCTTAAGGTTAAACATATGTTGGTCCCAAGTGTCCGACACAACAACTATGTCATCTAGATAAGCAGCCGTGCCTTCAAGTCCTTTAATAGCCTGATGGATCAGTCTCTGGAATGATGCAGGCGAGTTTTTCATTCCAAAGGGGGTCACTGTATATTGATAATGACCTCCTGGAATTACAAAGGCAGAGATTTCTTTCGCCTTATCTGTTAAAGGTACTTGATAGTAACCTTTAAGGAGGTCTAATTTGGATACAAAAGTAGCCTTACCCACAAAGTCGATTACGTTATCCAGACGTGGCAGAGGATAGGCATCTGCAATTGTGACCTCATTCACCTTACGGTAGTTTGTACACATTCGAAACCCTCCATCAGCTTTGTTAACCAGGATGCACGGTGAAGCCCACGGACTAGACGATTCCTCCACTAACCCATGCTCTAACAGAAATTTTACCTCCTGCTGAAGTAGCCTCTGGTTTTCAGGATTAGCTCTGTAGGGGGAGAGTTTAATACGTTTAGAGTTTCCAACATCTACGTCATGATGTCCTAGTGTACATTTTTTCGGCAAATCCGAAAAAATATCAGGATAAGACTGTAAGGGCGCAGTTAAACTAGTTACTTGATTCTTAGACAGCCCGAACATTAAAGGGCTAGGGTCCTTGAGGAGGACCGAATTTGGAAGCTTTACATTAATCTTAGAAATAGAGTGCAAAGAGTCAGGGTCATCAGAGGCAGAGGATAGAGTCATTACTGGGACTTTATCTGGTGTATTAAAGGCTTTAATTTGATTAATGTGGTTGGTTTTACTTTTTGAGGTCTTGTCAAGGGGAGATACCACATTATTTACATCAAATAATTTACTTACAATTTGCATGGGTCCCGTAAATCTAGCTTTCAAGGTGTGGCCAGGTATAGGCTCCTGTACCAACACCTTATCTCCTGGATGGAAGGAGCGAAACTTTGAATTTCTGTCATACCTCTGTTTCATCGTATTCTGAGCTGCCTTCAAGTTAGCCTTAGCCAACTGACGTGCCACCTGCAACCTTGAAGGGTTGTAGAGGGTTGTGGAGGCGTCTTCTCCAATCCATCCTTCCTTAACCACCCGTAGAGGACCTCGTACATTGTGCCCAAAAATCAGCTCAAATGGACTGTACCCTGTAGACTCTTGCACAGTTTCTCTCATTGCGAATAGCAACAGAGGATGTGATTCATCCCAGTCTGTATGAAAATGCATGCAAAAAGTTCTCATCATTGTTTTTAACGTCTGATGGAATCTTTCCAAGGCGCCTTGGGACTGAGGATGATAGGCAGTGGATAGGTTATGAACTATTCCTAGCCTAGTTAATGCTTCCATAAATGCTTTGGGAGTGAAGATAGTGCCTTGATCACTTTAAATAGATTTAAGAATTCCAAAGCAAGAGATAAACTTAGTTAAGGCTTTAAGAATTGTTTCAGTGTTTATACTGCGCATAGGAACTTCCTCAGGATATCTAGTTACTCTACCCATAATTGTGAATAAGTATTGATTTCCAGACTTAGACTTAGGCAGTGGACCTACACAATCTATTATTAATTCTGAAAAAGTTCTCCATTAGCAGGAATGGGATGGAGAGGTGCAGGTTTAATATGGTGTCCAGGTTTCCCTACCTGCTGACATTCTAGACAACAGCAGATATGATTCTTTACATCTTGCCTTAACTTTGGCCAAAAGAATTCTTTTAATATTCTATATATAGTTTTGGTCATTCCCAAAGGGCCTCCTAAGGAAGAGTTATGGGCTATATTTAATATTTGGGATCTAAATTTTTTGGGAACTACTAATCTATCTGTCTGCTGTCTTCCCTCCACCTCCTTACCAGTTTCAGTGCAGACTAAGTAATCATTCTTAAGTTTATACTTGACTGGGTGATCTGAAGTGGATTTACCCATGGCTGCCTTAAGAGCGAAATTCAATGAAGGGTTTTTTCGTTGTTCCTCCCAAAAGAACAGTCCCACGGGAATGGAAACAGAGACATCTGGCAATCCTGCAACCCTGGAATAGGAAGGCTTGATCTGGGTCTGTTCACTAAATTTACGAGGCCCTGGCCAGTTTTCCTCGTAAAACAAATTGGCTAGTCCGAGATTAGAGTCGTCCAAGGACGAGTTAACATTCTCATCAGACATCCCTTGGGATTTTGCCCGAGTTATGGCCAACATCGTGAAAGAATTATTCATTATTGGTTCAGTACATTTAGTAGACTCAATGTTATTACCCAGTAATAACATGGCATCTTTCATAGAAAATCCATCAGATACACCTACAGTCAAATACCCAGTGTAGTATGTACTCTGCACATATATTTTATGTAAAGGGACAGAAAATTCTGTGGCCGGGTTTATCACAAAGGAAGCATACCACCTCAGCTTTAACTTTGGCTCCTCTCTGATTTTGTGGCTTATGCCACTCTGGATACTGCCGCCTCGAATCACCATGTTGAGTAGTTTGACGTCACTCACCAGGTTGACCATGAGTGAAGTAACGCTGCTCGCCAGGTGATTTATTTGGATGCCGATGAGATTCACCTTCATCTTGACATTTCGTTCTCCACTCAGGAACTCTTTTTTGACGATCTCTGTTCATACCTGGCTGTTGAGGAAAGAGATAAGACCGCTCGGACAAGGAGCAGTTAGTTTCAAAAGTATCAGCCAACCTGGCTGCTTCCAGTGCAGTAGCCAATGAACGATCTTGAAGAAAGACTCGAACCTCTGGACTGACAGACTCCAGCAGATTGTCCACCAAGATAAGTTGCACCAGATTATCAAAATCAGCGACACCACTTGCCTTGTACCACTTTGTACCTGGTCTGCTGTCTTACAAAATCGACATAAGACTGACCCAGCTGCCGTTTGCCGAGTTTGAATTCTTTCCTATACTTGGCAGGAACACATTGATAAGCCCCAAGAACAGTTGTCTTTACAGTAAGATAGTTACCAAAGTCGTGGTCGTTTAGTATAGACGTAAACTCCTGTGCCTTACCAAACAACGCAGTATGCACCAATGCTGCCTAATGAACCTCAGGCCACCCTAAAGCTCGAGCCTGGTTTTTAAATGCTTCGAAAAACTGTTCAGGCTCTGCTTCAACAAAACGAGGAACAAACTGTACTGCCCTTTGCAAACTTAAGTCATCTACAGTCTGATGGAATTGCCTCCTCTCCTTCTCTCTATCAAACTCCTCCTTAGCAAATGCACACTATTCTTTAGTTTGTTCAAGATTGAGTCTGGCTAACTCAAGCGCCAATGAAGCAGACTCGCCTGTAGACAACCCCACACCTGTGACTTCATGAGACTTTTGGTTTTGCTCAGGAGTTTTGTCTCTCCCATTATTTTGCAGATACCTTAATGGTGACCTATGGTTAACTGCTCCTGTAGTGGGAGAAACATTAGTCTGATATGCCATAGTTTCAGTTTGTAGTTTAGTCCTTATAATATCACGCAGCTGTGAAGCCATGAGGGTGCGTTGATAGTCAATACCAATAGAACGAGCAATTCGCCAACAACGCTGTAAAGAGAATTTGGGCAAGTTTAGGAGAGTGAACTCAGACTAATCGCCTGACTCGAATAGGTGGCATTAACCCCAACGTAACACACTGTTTGCAACATGCTCAAGCTGCTATGCACAGTACGACTGCAGAATTCACACAATAACAAGGCTGATATGCAATAACATAGCCAATACGCACGCACAATAGCAAGGCTGACACGCAAGCAAACCCAACTGCAGAATACTCACAATAGCAAGGCTGACCATAGCGAAGCGAATGCAAAGATGACACACAAAATTTGTGTAGCGTTGGCAAAGCGTACGCAATGCCAGATAGCAAGCTATCTAGATACAAGACTAGCTCCTGCTCCAGCAGGAGCTAGTCCTGTATCTAGCTCCTGTATCTAGTTCGTGTTTGCCTTATTACGTATGCTTAGGCATTGCTGTCTTGATTTAAGGTTGCTGCTTACCATAACCCCCAACTCCTTTTCGCAATCTGTATGGCTAAGTTCTACGTTATTTAACTTATAAGTATTAGGGTTATGGATACTCCCGAGCTTCAGAACCTTGCATTTATCTACATTGAACTGCATCTGCCACTTTTCTGACCTGGAATTGAGTTTGTCTAAATCCTCCTGAAATTCCGTGACATCTACGTTTGAATCAATTATCCTACCTATGGAAATGTAACCACATAAGCAGTATAATGTGATCCTTTATTGACAACGTTTCGCCCACACAGTGGGCTTTATGAAATCACAAACAGATCTACCTGGATGAAAGGTACGTGAGCATATATAGGATGGAGTCAGGTGGAGAATGCTGCATGTGACAATCTTCTGAGTAGGGTGATAGAGTCTAGGACCTTGGATAGCTTTAAAAAGAGATTGGGCAAGTAGTATATGAGTAGACCATCTGCAGTGTTTCTCCATTCTTATGTTCTTATGTGGGATAGCAATGAAGTTTCTTGACAAGGGGTTCAGCTATGTTATAGAAGCCGTTGTTTTGGTTGAAGTTGTTGGATATACAGATAAGTGATGACTCCAGGATTCTTCGGTATTGAGTGTTGTCTTTTCTGGGGATAAGTCTTGCGTTTCCGTAGTTGATTAAAATGTTGTGTGAATTTCGGTGTTGAACACAGGCATTCCTTGAATCGTCAGATCTGCCTGCGTACTGGTGTTCTGAAATACATGTTTGGAGGTCTCTGGATGTTTCGCCCACGTATAATTTGCTGTAGTCATTACAAGGGATTATGTATACCCCTGCAAAGGATTAAAGCTTGTCCTGTCTGTTACTGGTAAAGTCCTTGATGGTGGTGGATGTGGAGGTAGATACTTGGAATGAGGTATTGGAAAACATGTTGGAAACGTGCTTGTAATGGAGTTGGTGGGAGGACTATGTATCTCTTCTCGGCAGTGTCTTCTCTGGGTGTGTTAAAGATGTTTAATGCCCGTCGTCTGCAGTCTCTAATGAAGTGACGAGGATAATGAAAACTCATTGCTGCAGATTCTGAGTGCACGCAGGAAAAAGCCTATAATTACACCACTATCCTACCTATCTTTGTGTCATCTGCGAATTTGCTCATATCACTAGTAATTCCCTCATCAAGGTCATTGATATATATATTACAAACAACAACGTTATTAAGACTGATCTTTGTGGAACCCACTTGTTATAGATCCCCACTCGGATTTAACCCTATTTAAGCACACTCTCTGCTTCCTATTGGTGAGCCATAACTCGATCCATGACAGCACTTTTCCCCCTGTGCCATGAGCTGCCACTTTCTTTAACAGTCTCTGGTGCGGTACTCTATCAAAAGCCTTACTAAAATCTATATAAACAATATTGAATTCTTTATCGTGATCAACAGCCTCAAAAGCTTTACTGAAGAAGGTTAATAAATTAGTAAAACAGGAACGGCCCCTCGTGAATCCATGCTGAGTATCATTAATCAAATTATGCTTATCCAGATGGCTTCTTATATTATCAGCTATAATTGACTCTAGTAATTTACCTACATTTGAGGTCAGACTTATTGGGCTGTAATTTGACGGTAGTGACTTGTCCCCTGCTTTAAAATAGGAATTACATTAGCTATCTTCCACATATCAGACACTACACCTGTTTGAAGAGATAAATTAAAAATATTAGTTAATGGTTCACAGAGTTCCATTTTGTATTACTAAAAACCCTTGAAAAAGTTCATCAGGACCCGGCGATTTATTTTGTTTCATAACCATTTTACTAGTGACTGTGATATTACATAATTTATCTTCTTTAGGCCCACTATAAAAGTTAATTACTGGGGTATTGTTAGTGTCTTCCTGTGTGAAAACCGAGAGAAAATAAGTATTAAAAATCGAGCGCATTTCATTCTCCTTGTCAGTAAGATGCCCATAGTTATTTTTAAGAGGACCTATCTTATCTGTAACTTTTGTTCTATAAATCTGGAAAAAAACTTTTGGGTTAGGTTTCGAATCCTTAGCAACTTTAATTTCGTAGTCTCATTTAGCTTTTTTTAGTCCTTTTTTAACGTCCCTCTTAATGTCAATATATTGATTCATAAGATGACCCTCACCTCTTTTGATGCGCCTATAAATTCCTTTAGTCTGCCCTAAAAGATATTTAAGCCTATTATTCATCCATTTTGGGTCATTTCTATTCGATCTAATTTCTTTATATGGGATAAACGTTCTTTGGACAGCATGTATAGTGTTTAGAAAGCTGTCATATTGATAGCTCTCTTCATTACCCCAGTCAACAGATGATAAGTGTTCTCTAAGCCCATTGTAATCTGCTAAGCGAAAATCTGACACCGTTACTGAGTTGTTCCTACTATCATACTTCCATTCAATGCTAAAGGTAATTGATTTTTGGTCACTTGCGCCGAGTTCTTCTGCAATTTCTGAATTATTAACAAGGGTTTCCTTTTTTGCCAAAACCAAGTCAAGTAGGTTATTTCCCCTTGTAGGTTCTGTCACAAACTGCTTCAAAAAAACAATCCTGAACTACTTCTAAAAAGTCGTTAGATTCTAAATTCCCAGTCAAAAAATTCCAATCAATCTGACTTAAGCTAAAGTCCCCTGTATGGCTAAGTTCTACAGCTTTAGAACTTTGCATTTATCTTCCTTACACTTCAGATTTATATGCCCTCCAAGTCGTTCTATTTTGTAATCCACTTCAACAGTACTTCCTCTTTCCTCTGGATAATACTTTTAGAAACCCCGCACCTCCTTCTAATCTCCAAGCTACGGATTCTTTGTATTATATTTACACTGCGCATTAACCTCAGTTATGACATCTCCACTTCCTCCAGCCTGCTCCTTGTTGCAACATTCACTACCCATGCTTCATAACCACATAAGAGCATTGATACAACTATACTCACATACATTTCCCTCTTCCATGGATAACGTTCTTTGTCTCCACAGACTTCTCATCCATTCTGTGATTCACCTAGTCTTTCATAGACCCATTTGTTGACAAATCCATTTACAAATATCTGAATACATTCACTTCCTCCACACTCCCTCCCTCATATCTGATATCCAATCTTTCATTATCTATTTTTTTTTTATCCTCATCACCTTGCTTTTTCCTATGTTCACTTTTAATTTACGTCTTTTACATACCCATCCAAACTCGTCCACCAACCTCTGCAACTTCTCTTCAGAATCTTCCAAGCACAGTGTCATTAGCAAAAACCATCTGCAACAACTCGGACTTTGTGTTACATTCTTTCTCTCTTAATCCTACACCTCTTCTTAACACCCGAGCATTTACTCCTCATACAACCCTATCTATAAATATATTGAACAACCATGGTGACATCACGCATCCATGTCTAAGGCCTACTTTACTGGGAATTAATCTCTCTCCTACATACTCTACACTGTCCTCGTAAGAACTTTTGTTTTCAGTAACCTACACCCTATTCCATTTATCTGTAACATCTGTCACATCACTCCCGTATCTACCCTTTCATAAGTCTTTTCCAAATCCATAAATGCAACGAAAACCTCTTTACCCTTAGCTAAATACTGATCACCTATATGCCTCACTGTCAATACTTGGCCTACATACCCCCCTACTCTTCAGAAGGCCTCCTTGTTCATCTGCAATCCTACTCTCCGTCTTACTCTTAATTCTTTCAAGGATAACTCTGCCATACTCTTTACCAGGTATACTCAACAAGCTTATTCCCTATAATTTTTACTCTCGTTTGTCCCCTTTACCTTTATTCAAATGAACTATGCACGCTTTATGCCGACCCTAGGTACCTTCCCTCTTCCATACATTTATTAAATAAAAGACCCAGCCACTCCAAAACTATATCCCCACCTGCTTTTAACATTTCTGTCTTCATCCCATCCTCCCCAGCTGCTCTACCCTTTTTCATTCATAAGAATATAAGGAGGAACATTGCAACAGGTCTGTTGGTCCATAATAGGCAGGTCCTTCCACTCACTGCCTCACGCACGTCCCCACACTCACAACTGGTCTTCCTCACTCCTACAAGAAGTTAAACCTCTGTGCCCAATGCATGAAATCACAGCTTCCTACCTTCATCAACATTTATCAGTTCCTCAGAATATTCCCTTCATCTTTCCGATACTTCCAGCTTTCCATCTAATAACTCTCCTCTCCTATTTCTAACTGTCAATTCTATTTGTTCCCTAGGCTTTCTTAACTTATTAATCTCACTCAAAAATTTTACTTATTGTCAGCAAATTTTTTGATAGCTTCTCACTCTCATCTTGCTCTTCTTTTACATTTCTTCACCACTCTCTTAACCTTTCATTTTCTCTCCATATACTCCTCCCTCCTTGCATCATTTCTACTTTGTAGAAACCTCTCATGTGCTTACTTTTTCTCTTTTCCTACTCTCTTTACCTCATCATTCCTCCAGTCGCTCCTCTTCCCACCTGCACCCACTCTCCTGTAACCACACACTTATAATTAACACTTTAACACTTCCTTCTTAAATCTATCTCATACCTCTTCATCCTCGTTGCCTATATACTTTCACTAGCCCATCTTTCATCCAATAGTTGTTTATATCTTACTCAAACTGTCTCCTCCTTTAGTTTATTTAGTTTATAAACCTTCTCTTCTCTCTTACTTGCTGATTCCATTCTCCTTTATCCCATCTACCTTTTATTCTCATTGTACCTACAACTAAAAATGCTCTGATATAAACATGCACTTCCTGAAGTCTACTCATCAGTCTTTACCTGCTAGTACATAGTCTAACAACCTAATGTCATTACGCCCTATATCATATCTTGTATACTTATTTATCCTGTTTTTCTTAAAATATGTATACATATTACCAAACCCCTTTCTGTACAAAGTTCATTTAAAGACCCCATTATTATTTACACCTGGTACCCCAATCTTACCTAACACACCCTTTATAACCATTTCTCCCACTTTAGCATTCATGTCCCTCACCACAACTACTCTCTCACATGGTTCAAAATTTGCTTTATCTCTCAAAATCTCTCTTTCTCTTCTACACGAGTTTCTTCTCCAGGTAAATAAACACTTATTATAACCCACTTTTTGCATCTGATCCTTATTTTAATCTACACAATCCTTGACTTTGTGCATTCACATTCCCTCGTCCCCTGTCATAACTGATCCTGCAGCATTAAGGATCCTATTTTTTCATTGACAATGATGAAATTATTTATATTTTTGGATCAGACCTAAGAATCCTCACCTAATCTAATATAAATAATTTATTTTTATAACTAAATTCTATCTTCTTAATATATTACAGATCAGTATAAATTTACTTAATATTAGTTAACATAAATTATAATAAAATTCTTTATCTTCAGATTCTTTTTAGCAGAGTAACAGCTTGAATAAATTTACATTCTGCTTATTCTGCAGAAAACGGCGTTGCTTTTTATACCTAACTCGCAGGTTTGGCTTCTGTGTGTGTTGGTGTGTTTGCTCAGATTAAGTTGTAATAAACAACTGTCAGAGGATAAACAGAGGGATGGATGAGGGCTTGAACCGCGGTCCATAAAGTGATGGTCCGTTGCTCTACTGTCTGGGCTACTCAGCTTCTAATAGGGAAAGTTTGGAAGCACTGCTTACGTACATGGTGCCATCAGAGGCACCGTAACCAAACTGGCAACTTCTCCACAGTCCCACAGCTTTAACTGTAGATACATTCTTACCACTTGTACAGCCATAGAGTCTATGAACTCAAATTAAGTTGTAATAAACAACTGTCAATAAATAAACAGAAGCAGTACAGAAGTAATTCTTCAGAGATTTTCTATTGGAATCCCTACTAATAGTCCAGATGGTAGAGCAGTGGATTGTTAATTTACGGACCACGTTCCAAGCCTCCCACCCATCTTTCTCTTTATTCATCGAAAATTCTAAGTCATTTGGGTTTGTTTAAGGTAGAAACGTATCGCCTACTAGTGGCTTTATCAGTCCAACACAGAGATAAACGGTGTAGGAGGAGAGGGAGTTTTAGATAATCAGTCCCTCATCCTGGAGACTGTGTTCAGTCTACCAGTTTTGATATCAACCTGATTTAAAATAATCATTTATATAATAATATAATCATGTTATATGTTGTACATTACTAACAAGTTGATGAGTAACACATGTGTCTCACTTACTGTCTCTGTTAGCTAAACATTTTCTCCAGCGTTGTAGGATTCATGAGTCGAATACAGAGATGATCTGCAATCTCGGTGTTGACGGAGTGTAGAGGTTGCTTAAAGTAATCATTCTCTCAGCCTTGTTTAAACAAAACAATATCTTAGCTTAGAGATTATCAACCAACATGGATGATGGACTGTAATTCATTTATTTCTGAATTGGAAATAAAGCCAACAGCGCAGGTGAAATTTTTAAAGATACCAAGTATTGCACAAGTGTCTTACTAATCTTCTTGTTCTGAATACCATTTTTAAAGGAAAACTGTTAGTTTTGTCCACTTGTCCAGGTACATGAAAAGTAATTTGTCTGTTCATGTTTGCTCTTAACACATAATATACTAGACCGTAATTTTTTGTTTTCAGAGTTATACTCTTCCGCCTACCACTGAGTGCCGCTAGGAGGTCCAGTGCCGCTAGGAGGTCCAGTGCCGCTAGGAGGTCCAGTGCCGCTAGGAGGTCCAGTGCCACTAGGAGGTCCAGTGCCGCTAGGAGGTCCAATGCCGCTAGGAGGTCCAGTGCCGCTAGGAGGTCCAGTGCCGCTAGGAGGTCCAGTGCCGCTAGGAGGTCCAGTGCCGCTAGGAGGTCCAGTGCCACTAGGAGGTCCAGTGCAGCTAGGAGGTCCAGTGCCGCTAGGAGGTCCAGTGCCGCTAGGAGGTCCAGTCTTCATGCTAGTGCTCAGTGTGACCTGAGTGCCACTAGGAGGTCCAGTCTTCATGCTAGTGCTCAGTGTGACATGAACTGCTTTGAAGTTTTTTTTTTTTTTTTTTTTATATTTTATTAAAAACACATATATACATAACAATCCAATAAATGCCCAAAAATAAATCAGGCTCATATAAACAAAAACAAGCAAACAGAACAGGAATAAACACATCAGTCTACATATCCTATAATAAGAACCCGTGCCAAAAGCACAAACAAAAAATGTCCATCCTACTACCCAATCCTAGCTAAGTTTTTCTATACAATAACATAACACACTGTCAATGAAACTGAACATACATTGTCTCAAAAACACCACAAAATTTAACCGCTGGTTACATATTTTACTTCTTCCCTACCACAAAAACGCAGTACATAGGCATGAAATAAAATAAAACCTTAAACTTTCTGCCTATAAAACAGGTGTTGCACAATAACACACAAAAACAACTGACCCCCGAAACAAGGGTCACACCACAACATCATCTTAAATAAGAAATACATTAACATCAAGCCATCACTACCGTAGACAACACTGTCTACAACACAACGTCACATTCCCACACCGGATAATAAGACCACACAAAACACATTTGTGTTGCATACATATACAAACACTAGAAAAACCCAAAAATATGCAGGGAACACATACAGAATACAATACTAAAAACGTTAAACTTAAGACAAACATAGCAAAACATCAACTTTATCCTACATGAATTGCCACAGATACCTGGGACAACTTCACCCAAGCACACCTGCACACTGTCGGTTGTCTAACACCTAATACCTCCAAACCTCCAACCTGCCACATAAATGCAAAACGCCAGCACATCACCACCGACAAACCCTACTACTTTAACTTTAGATTACACTACTACATCCTAGAGGAAAACCCCATGCGTCCATGACCCCTATGACACCCCCCCCAACCAACATCACTCCAAGTCTGAGTCAACACACACCTGAACATTTACCTACAACCCCATCCCCGAAACGTCCAAAAATCGGACACCCACGATACCACCCCGTCCCAACCCATCCTAGCTTCAACCCTGTATACCCACGCCTAACCAACCACACATCAATCAACCATACTATACCCTAGTCAACCCCTTCCGGATATACCCAACCTCCCCCTCCCCCACTCGACCAGTCCCCTCGAATGGTTCCTACGTCATCCCCAAAACCTTAAAAGGGACACCACCGTCATCGTTCTATAACCCTCTGAGAAAGCTTCAACCCAAGTTCTCCCATACAAACCCTGATTCCTACATTTCGTCCTGTAAAAATGTGCCGCCAAGGCACGAACCCGCCTCCACCCACTACCTCGCGCATACCCACGACACATATATGAAATCAACCACCAGGTACATTAAACTTCTACGTACATTTTCCTCAAACCCACCAATATCCAGGCTTAAAGCCCCTAACATCGAAAGCCCACCCCACCTACACTCCTCATGACCCGTCCAAACCATTCCGTACCCCGCCTAAATCTTCACAAAAATACACCGCATGGTACGACGTATCCAAAAGCCCACATCTCAAACAAGTACCCTCACTCGCTAAACCCATTAAAAACAATTGCGCTTTAGAAGCCAAGATTCCATCTAGGAATCGAAAAACCGTCTCCCTAACCCTCACCCTCAGCCTCAACTTCCGGAAACCTACCCAAGTCGCCCGCCAATTATACTTTGGGTACTCTGCTACCCTGCACTATACCCCGCCTCCCCAAGCTTGTCCAAAACCCCCACCCGAAAACCCCTTGGCTCTCTGACAACTAGTAAAACTCTCAACATTGCCTCACATAAACTCAGGTCACGTCCACTCCACCACCTCCGTACCTCACGCATGACCACTCCCACCCGCTTACCCCCACCCCTCCCTCCTCCACATATCTCTGCTTTACATATATTCCTATAAGCCTCCTATGTAAGGGTATCAACCCCAAACCTCCCTTACTAACCGGCGTCATGGCAACCTCCTTATTAAGCCAATGTCTACCAAAACCCCATATATACCGCAACACTCTCCGCTGTAATAATTCAACATCTCTCCCCACGAGTGGGTATACCCTTGCCACATGCCACAATTTACTATACAGTAAAACATTCACTACCATAACCCTCTGCATTAACGTCACATCTCCCGGTCTCCATCCACTCATTCGCGGATTGTCTGTTACCACCTTAGAAGAATTTTCAACCCTCGCCCTACTCGCATCATTACAATAAATTATCCCACAAATTTTCAAGCACTCAACAACATGCCAACCATACCTATTCCCCAAGTCCCCGCCCACCCACGTCCCCACCTCTAACAATTTAGATTTCACCCTGTTAATCCGCATCCCTGTAGCTGCCCCAAAAACACTTATAATCCTCCCTATAGCATCTAACCCCTCCCACCCACCTACGAGAATTGTTGTGTCATCAACATAACCCACTATTCCAGATGCACAACCAGGTACCTGACCCTCCTCCCCTACCCCTTCGATACTAACCTATAAAAGGATCCTGTAAGCATGCAAACAGAATTTGCGACAAAGGGCACCCCTGTCGCAAACCCCGCTTCATGTCCACCACGTTTCCCACCCTTCCATTCAATTGAACCCGCACCAAAGCCCCCTCATACAACGTTTGCACCCAACCCACTACTTCATTCCCAAAACCCTGCTTACGAAGAATGTCAAATAACATATTCCTATCCACACTGTCATAAGCCGTTTCCCAATCAAGCCCTAAAACCCCACCCCCCTCTCGACCCTCGATGAATGACCTAATCCTACCATGCCCATTCCCCATACACCTCCCCGGTATCCCATACTGACCACGTTCTATGATAGAATCCAAAACCTTTTAACCCTATTACCCAAAATCCGTGCAAAGATTTTGTAATCTGCACATAAAAGTGTTATAGCTCTGTAATCCTAATCGTTTCCACCACTTTCCCCTTAGGCACTAAAACCACAACTCCAGTGCGCTGATCCTCCCCCATATACCGTACTTCCTTCAAACGATTGAAAACTTTCGTCAAACATTCCTTCAACACTCCCCAATGTTGAACATAAAAATCACTAGGTAATCCATCGACTCCGGCGCTTTACCCATCTGCATCCCCTTCACTGCGAACCACACTTCCTCCTCAGTTATACTACCCTCCATCCCTTTCCTCTCCTCCTCACTAATCCCTACCTGTATACCCTCCAAAACTTCCTCTTTCGCCTCCACCTCCTCCAACCTACGGTCTAGATACCCCCGAAACCAAACATCCACAAACCGCTCATACCCTCTGTCGACCTCAGTACCTGTCCCTCCATATACCCACCCAACTCCTCGTGTACCTTCAATGACGTCATCGTCATACCCTGCCTCCTCTTTCGAAAAACACGCAAGACAGTCAAAGACGGTTTGTCCCCCCGTAGCACATCCTCTATACCTGCCCTCACTCTGATAGCCTGGAATCTCTCATTCTGTATATCCTTCAACTGGCCCCTCAAAACCTCTATGTCCTCCAGCGAGTAACCCGCCCCCACATAACAATCCCACAACTGCCCTCCAAATACCTCTGCAGGCCATAACGCATTCGCGCCTGCTCTCTACCTTCACGTTTATAAAAATCCTGAATACCCACTTTCGCCACTCCATTCCACCAACCCACCACATCTTCCCTGTCCTTCCCATCATTCCACATCCCTCCCACCACTCCTCAAAACTCCTCCTACACTGTTCCCCTGCAATAAGCCCACGTTAAGCTTCCAATAACTAGCATACGTTCTAACAGCTCCTCCCATCCCAACACTGCCATCATCCCTGTGATCGGAAAACCCAACATCAACGCAATCCACGCCTTCCACTATAACATCCCTCGACACATACACACGATCAAGTCTTGCAGCATAGCCCCTACGTATGAACGTATGTTCTATATGCCACCCACCGCCCCCTACCACATCTCTGACTCCTGCCGCACCCAAAACATCACGCAAAACCCCCAACTCACACCCCGCCCCTCTCGGTTCCACATCCCTCTTCCTAATCACACAATTCCAATCCCCAGCGACAATAGTCACAACCGGCAACCCACGTAAGAAATATATCAACTCCTCTCTCACAAATTCTTCCTTAGTTTTTCTACAACTTATAGCCGGCATATAAACTCCCACTATACACACTCTGACAGTCCCCATAAACCCTCAACCCTTACCACCCTCCCACCCCCCCCCCCTCTTCCCAAGCCAACAACCGAAAGGGACTGGTCACACGTATACATATAGCACCCCTCCCTTGAAACTACCCGCACTACCCGCATAAACTGTAAATCCACTTAACGTCAAATCTCTCCCCATCCTATAATTATGCTCTTGCAATATACACACATCCACATTTAAACGTCTTAATGTCACCTCTACCCATTTACGTTTGACCTCCGCTCGGAGGCCATTTACATTCATCGTTAAACACCTGAAAAGAACGCAGTGGGCTTTCCTCTACTTTTCAACTTCCTCGTCACTACCGACTTTCCCTTACTAATGCTCTCTTCCTCTACTGACACTCCCAGTACTTGCCTGTCTGCTTTCCTGTCCCTCATCCCCTCTCTACCCTTGCCACTCCCCCGTCCCCCTTTTGCCACCTCCACCCAGGCCTTCTTGCACACCTGTTGCCCAGGTGTTAGGACATCGTCCTCAACTAGACCACTAGGCCTTTTCCTGGAGTCCCCTGTAGCCTCCATAGTCTCACAATCCTCTCCCCTGTGCACTTCTACACCAACCTCCTGGACCTGAAGGCAAGGCCCACTCTCTGAGACGCCCATCACACTCGTCTCACTCTCGTCCCTCCTCACCTCTGATCCTAAGTCCTCCACACCATGCTGTGTGCCCTCACACACAGGACTGTCCAACAACAGTGGAAAATCCTCCAAAAGCGGCTCAGACAAAACCAAGTTCACACCTTCCGGCAGAGCCACTTCCTCCGTCTCCGCTGTCTCGCCATCCTGGGTCACCTGTGACAACGTTAGTACACGCTCATCCTCCTTATCAACAATGTCACTCCATTGTCCACTTGGCACCATGCTCATATTCTCGCGTGGCGACTCATCCATAGCATCCACGACCACCACTTCATCCTTCCTCATACCATCAGCAGCTCCATGTCTCTGTTGGCCCATCCGACGATCACATGCCGCCGCCACATGTTCAGGTAATCCACACAGGCGACACGTTCGAACTTGGCCTGCGTAAGTCACATAGACCTGCTGCCGGAACTCCTCCATCATGACGTATGAAGGTATCTGACGTTTGACGTCATTTTCAAAGAAAATGAACCTTCTTGCAGCCCGGCATAAGTCCCTGTGCCCACCGGCCCACCGTGGCTGCATGGACGTCACCAAATTGACTGAAGACGTTTCGCACATCAAACTCCAACGCTTCGACGGCACGTTTCGGACTCGTATATAAGTGTAGTACCGTGACACATCTCGAAGCCTACCTCTAATCCCGTGTTGACGACAATCCTCTTCTCCTGATACGTGTCAACCACTCGCTCATATGCGCTGGCCACTGCAAACTTGACAAAAATCCTCGACGAACCGTTGAGAGATATCCCAAATAATTCTTCAATGGATATCCCTAAAGAATCCCTCAAAATAGCTGGGAGGAGAACATCTGCGTTGCTTGGGTAAATCGCGCCCTGCAACACTTCAATACAGACAGTATTGACACGTCGTCTGTAGCGCTCCACCATGTTGATGAATACTACCAGTTCTCAACTCCACCGCTAGGGACCAGAAACAAGCACACCCGCACTCCGCAAAGGCTGGGCAGCGAATGAGGCTTTGAAGTACTTTATTAAGAACTGATGATCGAATCATCATGGCACTGAGCTTAATAAACGACACTGATGTATCAAGGTCGTGGATGAGTTTATAATCAATGACATCGTATTGAAGAATGTCATTTATTATTTCTCTGTTGTTGTATTATTACGGTTTCCGGTTATACTGATATTCTTTAACCTGTGTATTATTTACCTGTTAGAACTGTTATTACTCAGTAGCTTGTACTTATATTACCTGATGTTATATTTAGCAATGTTTATCAATATGGCTCTTTTATGTTGTTGGTTGTCTAATGTTATTTCCCCGGTAAGAAGAAAGACGGTCGAGGGTTGCCTTATGTTGTTTTCTTTTCCTGAACATTTTAATAATAATAATATCTTTATTTCTACAAGTACATGTACAAGGTATACAGGCCTAGCTGACATCAGTGACATACTGCTATATAGAAAGCCGCTTGTTATACAAGTGTCAGGGGCCAAAGACTGTTCAACTGCCTCCCAGCATACATAAGGGGATTACCAATAGACCCATGGCTGTCTTCAAGCAGGCACTGGACAGGCACCTAAAGTCGGTACCTGACCAGCCAGGCTGTGGTTCGTACGTTGGACTGCGTGCGGCCAGCAGTAACAGCCTGGTTGATCAGGCCCTGATCCACCATGAGGACTGGTCACAGACCGGGCAGCGGGGCGTTGACCCCGGAACTCTCTCAGGTAAACTCCAGGTAAACAGAACATTTCGGGCAAATTAGGTCAGTTTTGTCCCAGGATGCAACCCACACCAGTCGACTAACACCCACGTACCCATTTAACCGATGGGTGAACATAGACGACCGGTGTAAGAAAACACACCCAATGTTTCTACCCTCGCCGGGAATCGAACCCGGACCCTCGCCGTGTGAAGCTCTCGCTTCACACGGCGAAATAATAATTGCAAAATTGTTTATGTACAGAACAGAGTTGCTAAAATAAATCAAATAAAAAAAATATTAAAGTTTAGGTTTACATCATAATCATATACCTGGAGGGAGAATCCAGTTGATTTCTTGTCACGAGTCTTGACATGCTCACAAATAGATAAGTTAGGGCTATATTTAGAAGATGATGTAATTAGATGTAGAGAATGTGAATTATTATTATTATGTTATTATTATTATTATTATTATTATTATTGTTATTATTATTATTATTATTGTTATTATTATTATTTTGTGAGTAAATTATCTGCATGAAATTTAGAGGGTATTACCTAAAGTATTTCAGGCAAGTAATTTGGGCCAGATAAGTGCGACTTAAGTCACAGTAGGTCGCCGAACTGTTACTCCCTCGATGCCCACTTCACTACTCTCACAAAAGCTAGACCTGACATTAAATTAAAAAAATCAATATTAAACATTAAAACCAATAATGGAAAATTATACAATGACGTGGACTGTATATTATTAGGCTTGCTGGGCACACAAAAGAAATTGGTATTAACACTTACCATTTAATTACTGGAAGACAATGCTGATGGAACACACCTAACATTACCCAAACAGCTAGAGTTTACGATGTTAAATGCAAAAACTAGTGTACATTATGGGAAGCGTCACTTAGCTGAGGTGTGCTCCTGGAAGAATTGGTGTCCTCTATTTTTCCGTCCTGGTTGCCAAGTTGTAAGGGTTTCCACACTATTTATCCCAATTCTTCAGGAGGGAGCATTAACATTGGTTCCTATTACAAATTCAGGAAGAAAAAGCCCAATTGACTTTGGAGAACGCCTGATTACATTGCACAATTCAGTCCAGTGTTCACACATTAAATTCAATATGGCGTCTCCTCTCGCGTCACTCCCCTGGCTGTTATGCCTCCCCCTCACTCGAAATTTCTTGAAGGGTCCAAATAGCATCACATTTTAATACACTATTGTATTATTGATTTATATGTTCTACATTTAGGAAATTATGTATAAAATTTCCACACTGGGGCCGGGGGATAGTCGTTGATAAACGACTTAAATTGCTTCTTCCTCTATGAGACGATTAAAACCAACTCTAACTTGAGTGGCTGTTCTCCTAGTTAGCCTTATTGCAATTTCTTCCTCTTGAGCTCCTTGGTCGGCGCTGTCTTCAATTTCATTCGTGTCATCTTCCCTTAGATTATCATTTACATTTGGCTGAACAACATTTAATTCCAAGGAATTCATTTATTAATGGTACGCAAACTTTCCTGACCACAACACAACACCTTGATATACCTGACAACACCTTGTGCACCTGGGTATAATGTTAATTCCTTGCCCAGAGGCCACAATATTCGATGTTGCTCAGTATCAATTAATACAATATCACCTGGTTGAATGTTCTGTCGATTTACTGCCTCTGACGCACCATAAAAGTGTTCACGTAGTGTAAGAAGATACTCATTTTGCCACACATTGGAACAATGCTTAATTACTTTATTTAACATCTTAAATTTATTACTTAACAATTCTACATTATTATAATCTTCATCAATTTCTTCAGGATTATCTCTATAAATAGGTGCAGCTTCCAGTTTTCGTCCACATATTAAGTGAGAAGGTGCTAATATGTCTACATCAGGAGTATCACTAATGTATGAGAGGGGGCGATTATTTATATGAGTTTTAGATAATTATGAGAGTGTATTCTTGGAGCGCATATAATAATAATAATAATAATAATAATAATAATAATAATAATAATAATAATAATAATAATAATAATAATAATAATAATAATCAATAATACTAATAATAATTATAATACATTATCATGATTCAAATAATATTAAACCTTGCTGACATCATAGGTATACTATATAGAAAACCCGTCGTTATGCAAAGCATTTCAGGCAAGGTGATTAAGCTCGTCTCCCAGGATGAGACACAATCAGGATGCTGACACCCAGTTGTGGGTTTATCGCTTAGATTTTGTTGTAATAATAAACCTACTTACTGTTATAAGAACAAAAGCAGCTAGTGTAAGGAAACTTGTCCAACGTTTCACCCGTGCCAGGGATCGATCCCTGACCTTTAGTGTGAAAATTTAGGACGTTAGCAACCAAGCTAAGAGCACCTGTTACATGTAGACATGCAACAGTGTACATACGTACACACATATATGTGCACATACATGCACACACATATTTATTTTTACATTTTGCCTCACTAGATTTTAATGACATCCCTTCACTCTTCCTTTGCATGCATTAGAGGAGTCTGGAATTGTTACATCAGATGCGGAGACATCGTCCCCAGATCGCACAGCCACGAAAATATATCTTGTTTAATATTTTATTTTTCTTTCTGGGAGATTGCGCCACTAATTATTGGTCATTAGTATTCACTGGCTTTTCGTTGCACGAAGGCAATAACCCAACGTTCAACAGCGTCGTAAAGACTTTCTCTACACCAGGTGGAGCCGTCTACCTGACAGCTGTGGCAGACTTCTCTCTGGAAAACATACGCATGTTTAAGTTGTCAATTATAAATGCTAACTGTAAAGACAGCTACAGAGGAACATGTGTTTGTATCAATTACAAGCAGAAGAACAGAGGCATGAGTGCCGCTGGTGCCCGCGGGGGAGTTATTAGTTTTAATATACTCCTCGTATCTGGCTGGATATATATATATATATATATATATATATATATATATATATATATATATATATATATATATATATCGCACATGCGATAAGATCAAACAAACGTATAAACTAATACAGTTGTACAAGAATAATATACAATACCGACAAGATGAAAGTTAAGACACATGTGCAACATCTTGTATATTTGTTGTAGACGTTTCGCCATCCTGAAGTTAACCTGGAGGGGTTCCGGGGTCAACGCCCCCTCGGCCCGGTCTGTGACCAGGCATTATGGTGGATCAGGGCCTGATCAACCAGGCTGTTACTGCTGGCCGCACGCAGTCCAACGTTCGAACCACAGCCAGGCTGGTCAGGTACCGAATTTAGGTGCCTGTCCAGTGCCTGCTTGAAGACAGCCAGGGGTCTATTGGTAATCCCCCTTATGTATGCTGGGAGGCAGTTGAACAGTCTTGGGCCCCTGACACTTATTGTGTTGACTCTTAACGTGCTAGTGGCACCCTGCTTTTCATTGGGGGATGTTGCATCTTCTGCCGAGTCTTTTGCTTTCATAGGGAGTGATTTTCGTGTGCAAGTTTCGTACTAATCCCTCTAGGATTTTCCAAGTGTATATAATAATGTATCTCTCCCGCCTGTGTTCCAGGGAGTACAGGTTTAGGAACTTCAAGCGTTCCCAGTAATTGAGGTGGTTTATCACAGTTATCCGTGCCTTGAAGGTTCTCTGCACATTTTCTAGGTCAGCAATTTCACCTGCCTTGAAAGGTGCAGTTAGTGTGCAGCAATATTCCAGCCTAGATAGAACAAGCGACCTGAAAAGTGTCAACATGGGCTTGGCATCCCTGGTTTTGAAGGTTCTCATTATACATCCTGTCATTTTTCTGGCAGATGCGATTGATACAATGTTATGGTCCTTGAAGGTGAGATCCTCTGACATGATCATTCCCAGGTCTTTGACATTAGTTTTTCGCTCTATTGTGTGGTTATAATTTGTTTTATACTCCGATGAAATTTTAATTTCCTCACGTTTTCCATATCAGAGTAATTAAAATTTCTCATTATTGAACTTCATATTGTTTTCTGCAGCCCATTTAAAGATTTGGTTGATGTCTGCTTGGAGTCTTGCAGTGTATTCAATGGTGGACACTGTCATGCAGATTCGGTGTCATCTGCAAGGAAGACACGGCACTGTGGCTTATATCCCAGTCTATGTCAGAGATTTTCACTGTAGCTGCCTCAGACTTTTCTCTGTTGACTACTACTCTTTGTGTTCTATTTGTTAGGAAATTTTAGATCCATCTACCAAGTTTTCCTGTTATTCCTTTATCACACATTTTGTGTGCTATTACACCATGGTCACACTTGTCAAAGGCTTTTGCAAAGTCTGTGTATATAACATCTGCATTCTGTTTGTCTTCTAGAGCATCCAGGACCTTGTTGTAGTTGTCCAGTAGTTGGGACAGACAAGAACGACCTGCTCTAAACCCATGCTGCCTTGGGTTGTGTAATTGATGGGTATCTAGATGAGTGGCGATCTTGCTTCTTAGAACCCTTTCAAAGGGTCTGTAGTTCTTTGCTATTGCTTTACTGCCGCCTTTGTGGAGTGGGGCTATGTTTGTTGTTTTTATAATTGTGGGACGACCCCAGTGTCCATGCTCTCTCTCCAGCGGCTTTATCAATACAGATTCTAAGACATAACTTCAATACAGTAGAACTATATACAAAAGATGAGGTAATCAGTCTGTCAGCCTTGGAGTTGGTGTGAAGAGCACCGTAATTGTGGAGAAACGTCTACAGTAAAGATACCCAGATGTTGCACATGTGTCTTAACTTTCACTAATATAAATGCTAAATAAGTGTAGGAGCAGGACATGAAGGTTTTTGGAAATGATAGTAATTTAACCTTTACGCAGACAGTGTGAACATACGAAGTGACTTACACACGTACACACACACACACACACGCATAAATGCACACACGCACACAGCCTACTAACTGTTCGCGGCCTAAATAAGCACAGTCTACTAACCGCTACCGGCCTAAATAAACAGGAACCAACCCGCACTCACAAACTCTAATATACATACACTTACACACACACATACATACACACACACAAATGGTAACTAACACACACACACACACTCCACCTCTATCCCTCTTTCTCTCCACCTCTCTCTCTTCCTCTCCAGCTCTCTCTCTCCAGCATTCATTTTCAAGAAAATCAAAGAAGCATCACCGGACGTCATAGCTCTCACCGAAACCAAGCTGACAGGAACGATAACAGGTGCTATCTTTCCAACAGGATCTCATATCTTGAGAATAAGCAAAGGGAACAGACGGGGTGGAGGAGTGGCACTGCTCACCAACAACAAATGGGATTTTGAGGAGCTGGAGAGAGGAGACAGAGGAGAAGCAAGACTTTACATAATACGAATACTTCAGTCTGGAGGTTTCAAGCTGGCAATTGCAGTGATGTATTACCCACCACAGAACAGCAGGAGGCCAAGGCAAGAGTATAATGAGGTAACAGAGCAATGGTTGACACACTGGCTGAAGTAACCAGTAGGGCTCACGCAGGCAGGGCAAACCTGCTGATTGTGGGTGACTTTAGTCACAAAGAATTTGAGTGGGAGAATCTGGAGCCATATGGGGCCCAGAAACTTGAGGGGCTAAGATGATGGAGGTGGTAATGGAAAACCTCAGGTACCATCACGTAAGGGACACTACCAGAGAGAGAGAGAGAGGAGAGGATGAACCAGCAAGATTGGACCTAGTATTTTCCTTAAGTAGTGCAAATATTGAGGATATCACATATGAAAGACCCCTCGGGGCCAGTGACCACGTGGTTCTGAGCTTCGAATACATAGTAGAGTTTCAAGTGGAAAAGGAAGCAGAAACGGCAGGACAAATAAAGCCAAACTACAAGAGAGGGGACTACATAGGCATGAAGAATTTTTTGCACGAGGTTCAGTGGGACAAGGCACTGGCAATGAAGTCAGTAAATAAAATGATGGAATATGTGACAACAATATGCAAGGAAGCTGATGAAAGGTTTGTACCCAAGGGTAACGGAAAAAAACGAGGCCAGGATGAGCC
>WNWK01026244.1:0-27618 GCA_009830355.1 Cherax destructor
TGAAATTCCCCCCTTTTTTTTTCCTTGAATTTAAAGTTCCTCAAAATTTCCCCTGCCATCACCCAATACTTCCACTCCCCATCTACAAACCCCCCTCCTTTTTTAAGAAATCCATTTTTTCCTAGGCTTTCTTCCCTTTTTTTCTCACTCCAAAATTTTTCGTTTTCAGCAAAATTTCTTGACAGCCCCCCCTTTTCATCTGTCTCCTTTTGCACTCTCCCCCCCTCTCTTCATTTTTTTTACTCTCCATATACTCTGCTCTTCTATTAACACTTCTGTTTAAAAACCTTATAACTCCTTTTTTTCTCTTTATCACCCCTTTTTCTTCATTCCACCACCCTCCTTTTTCCTCCTGCCCACCCTCCTATAGCCACAAACTTCTCCCCACTTCTAATACGCTTTTTAAAAATTCCCCCAACTCTCTTCAACCCCCCCTACCCTACTTGCACTTTTAAAAAGGCCCCCTTTTTCCCCCCCCCTTTTTTGCCCATTTTTTTTTGTTTTGTTTTTATTATCCAAAAAAAAACCAATTTTTTATAAACATGTACATCCTGAAGCCTACCCTCACCTTTTTTATCCACCAATACATAATCTAACAAACTACTTTCATTAGTCTAAAAGAAAAGGGGACGCTTTTGCACGAGATTATGTTACACGTTCCCGGGGGTTTGCACGTTTTAATTTTGCGACACATTATCATCCCCGCGAAAGATATTTACAGGTTCAGCGGGGGGGGAAAAAAATTTTAGCGCGGGCCCCCCCGGGTGGGTTAAACCATTGAGTCGGGGGGGAGTCCTTGTCCACCCCCCCCCCCCCTCACCCACCCACGATCCCCCCCACCTTCATTTGGGGTTGTCCGTGCAGGACGATAAGTATGGGAAGCTCGCTGTGTTTTTTACATTCATTTCCTGATTTTCAGCTTTTGATAAATATCCAAGAAATCATGGCACCCAGTAACATACAAGTGTTCCAGCAAGTAAAAAGAAAAAGAAGCGTTAATCTAGGAATTTAAAAGAAAATCAGATATTAGATACCCCTTTTGGGCTCCTTGGGGATATAGTGAGGGCCAGGGCCTTTGAAGGTCATTCGTATGATTAGGAAGGAGGAAATATCGAGCTTTTAAATGAATAACCCAAAATGTGCCTCATGAAAGAATACACGGGGTCCCAAAAATAAAAAAACTGAAAACTTGTTGCTTAGGGGACAACAAAAAAAAAAAAAGGTGCACCACTTAGTTTTTTAATTAAAAAATTTGCTCCTTTGCGGTAATGCATCAGGTGATTTCAAGTGTAAGCCCATGGTTATTTACCGCTCTAAGACTCCTCGTGTTTTGAGAGGTGTGGATAAAAACACCTTACCAGAATTTGGAAGTAAAACCAGTCAGCATGGATGACAGAGGAAATATTTATTGACTGGTTTAAGCATCATTTTTATTCCTGAAGTCAAGTTTTACCTGCACACCAAGAACCTTGCATTCAGGCTCTCTTCATTCTTGAAAATTTCCCCGTACTCATCCACAAGCTTTGCTGGATGTGACCCCACATATAAAAGTTGTATTTTTACCTCCAAATACAACATCTCTGATACAACCACTGGACCGGGAGTTATTCAGACATTCAAGTGTAACTACACAAAAATTATAAAAAACTAGTTGCATCAATGGACTCTGACTCCAATCTGGCAGTACCAAGCTTTTGGAGTAAATTTAACATTGCAGATGCCATCAGCTATGCTAGAAGTGCATGGAATGAAGTGCCCCAATCAACATTAAATGCAGGCTGGGGAAAGTTATGCCTTCTGTAGTTAATTCTTTCACTGGTTTTCCCTTGCTTGAGAGTCAGGTTCAGGAAATTGTTCAGCTGGCAAGGAGATTACCAGGTGATGGTTTTGAAGATATGAATGAAGATGATGTGAATGAACTCTTAGAAGATGATGATGATGATGAAGACAGGAGTCCAGAGGAAATGTTGGCAGAGTTCGATGCACAGATGCAAGGGAGGAGATAACAGAAGAAGATGAAGAAGAACCTGAAGAAAAGAGTTAACATTGCAGCAGTTACGTGAGCAGTTCCATATTATTGGTAAAGTTGCAGACTTTTTCACTGAAGAGGATCCTGACAAAGCTAGAAGCAGGGCTTTGAAACGGGGTCTAGACCAGCTGATGATGCCTTACCGTCAGCTGTATAATGTAATGCAGAATAAAAAAGCCCAGAGATCCATTACAGAATTTATGCACACTGCAATACAACCATCGACTTCAGCACCAGAACCTCTACCATCCACTTCTACCGACAACCAACAAGCATCCACCTCAGCCCAGTAGGGCCACACCATCCATATCCACTCTTCACTACCATCCACAAACATCATTACCCACAATTTAAGGTAAAAATACTATTATTTCTATTGCATTTGTAGTCTTAACAGTAATACAGTAGATCATGACAATGCACTACAATTACATATCCACCTCAGCTCAGTAGGGCCACACCATCCATATCCACTCTTCACTACCATCCACAAACATCATTACCCACAATTTAAGGTAAAATACTATTATTTCTATTGCATTTGTAGTCTTAAGCAGTAATAGATCATGACAATGAACTAAAATTACATATTCGCCTTCAATTTTTGCAAGATATGTTGGTCTAAAAAACTTGTTTGGCTTTTTGGGGACTCTCAAACACGTTATCCCTATTTTTCCCATAAGTTCTGTTAATCATTTAAGACAGAAATTATCTAACACGACTTTTTCAGGAACGTATCTATCGTGCTAAATGACGTCCTACTGTACTTATTTATCTTCTTTTTCATAAAATATGTATTACTTATTACCAAACCTCTTTCTACACATAGCTCTATTAACGGTTCCCCATTTACATTTACCCCTGGCACCCCAAATTTACCTACTACTCCCTCCACAACATTTTACCCACTTTAGCATTAAGATCCCAACCACAAATACTCTCTCATTTGGTTCAAAACTCCCCATGCACTCACTCAACATTTCCCAAAATCTCTCTCTCTCCTCTCACTTCTCTCTTATCCAGGTGCATAAACACTTTTCACATCCAACCTTTATTTTACTCCACATACAGTGGACCCTCGGTTAACGAATACCCGAATCGTGCAATTATGTAAGTATAATTTTGTAAGTTCTTGTGGAAGTGTAGTTTTGGGGGTCTGAAATAGACTAACCTCATGACATTATTTCTTAAGGAGTAAATTGTTCGGTTGGCACTTGAGCAGAGCTTCGCAATGAATTTTTTGTTAACCGAGGGTCCACTGTAATCCTTGAATTTAAACATTTATACTCCTCTTTACCTGCCATAACTGATTATTCAACATTATTGCCACTCCTTCTTTAGCTCTAACTCTATTTGAAACTCCTGACCTAATCCCATTTATTTCTCCCCACTGAAACTCTCCTACCCTTCATCTTTGTCTCACTTAAAGCCAGGACATCCAGCTTCTTTTCATTCATAACAGCTACAATCATCTCTTTCTTATCATTCGCACAACATCCACTCACATTCAGACATCCCACTTTGACGGTTTTCTTCTTTTTCTTTTTAGTAAATCTATACAGGAAAAGGGGTTACTAGCCCATTGTTCCCTGCATTTTAGTTAACTTTTACAACACGCATGGCTTACGGAGGAAAGATTCTTATTCCACTTCCCCATGGATATGAAAGGAAAAGAAATAAGAATAAGAACTATTAAGATAAAATCAAAAAACTCAGATGAGTGTGTATACATAAATGTGTATATGTATGTGTAGTGTGACCTAAGTGTAGTAGAAGTAGCAAGCGCACCTGAAATCTTGCATGTTTATGAGAAAAAAGACACCAGCAATCCTACCATCATGTAAAACAAATACAGGCTTTTGTTTTACCTCACTTGGAAGGACGGTAGTACCTCCTGGGTGGTTGCTGTCTCCAACCTACTACCTAATCAGGTTATCAGCAATGAAATATTAAAGCCAAATAGATGAGGCACTCAGAAATTATCTCAGGAAACAATAGTATTTCATTGATGCCAGTTCTATAAAAAGAAAACTGGAACTTACATAGGCCAAAATCAATTCAAACTCTTCTCCAAGTAAGACTGACCAGCATTCAGGGAATTAATAAGTAAAATAAGCAAGCAGTTGTTATTTAGGTTTTTCATATAACATTAATTTTTTTACAAAGATCTTGAGAGCATACAGATGCTATGGGGAAAAGAATTATGTAGATTTAACCTAGGATAACCTGGTAAAGTCAAAAATTGTTGTTTATACTTGATCAGATAAAATGTTTTCAGTTATTTCTTAGAAAATAATTTCTTTAATAAAATTGTCAGAATAATACTTACACAAGGTAAGATCGGGCTTTGCTTATGTAAAACATCAGCGTGAAATGTTTGAAGCTTCCACATTATGCATTCTACATTTAAATTGGGATGTGCTAAACCCATAGGGGTCCTGTAGTGGCTGAGGAATGGAAGGCATTCAGATTCAATCAATGGAAGGGAAGGATAGGTCCAGTTTCTTGGATCATAAGCCCCCAGCAGCATCATGGCACTCTTCTGGAAGAAGTATTTTCCAGTTAATGCAAATTAATTCCATTCCATTTCGAGATTAAAAGTGGCAAGATGGCAGTGGCTACACACTCCATTAACAATACGAACCTCTTCTAAGTAGGACAGGCATGTTGTAATTTTGATGCCAATCAGAAGAGGCTCTTTATCCAAGGAACTGGATCTGATCTTCCCATCCTTGAACTAAACCTGATTGCCTCCCATTTCCCTAGGCACTAGTGAATTGATCTATCAACTTCCACCTAGTTATAGTTCAACAAGAATAAAAATTTGAAGCCAATCAGGTAAGGCATTCTGCAGTTATAAATGGAAGCCTTGGAGGAACTTAGTGGAATATACCGGCTCTGGCATAAAGATTTACAGCATTTAGAGTAAATGCTTGAAAAATTTTTTTTTTTTATTAACACATCGGCCGATTCCCACCAAGGCAGGGTGGCCCGAAAAAGAAAAACTTTCATCATCATTCACTCCATCACTGTCTTGCCAGAGGGGTGCTTTACACTACAGTTATAAAACTGCAACATTAACACCCCTCCTTCAGAGTGCAGACACTGTACTTCCCATCTCCAGGACTCAAGTCCGGCCTGCCGGTTTCCTGAATCCCTTCATAAATGTTACTTTGCTCACACTCCAACAGCACGTCAAGTAAAAACCATTTGTCTCCATTCACTCCTATCAAATACGCTCACACATGCTTGCTGGAAGTCCGCCCCTCGCACACAAAACCTCCTTTACCCCTCCCTCCAACCTTTCCTAGGCCGACCCCACCCCCCCTTCCCTCCACTACAGATTTATACACTCGGTCATTCTGTCTCGTTTCATTCTCTCTACACGTCCGAACCACCTCAACAACCCCTCCTCAGCTCTCTGGATAATAGTTTTGGTAATCCCGCATCTCCTCCTAATTTCCAAACTCCGAATTCTCTGCATTATATTCACACCACACATTGACCTCAAACATGACATCTCCACTGCCTCCAGCCTTCTCCATTGCAACATTCATCACCCATGCTTCACACCCATATAAGAGTGTTGGTATAACTATACTCTCACATTCCCCTCTTTACTTCCATGGACAAAGTTCTTTGTCTCCACAGACTCAAAGTGCTCTTTACATAAAGAGCTCAGTGTTTCTGTTTCATTTTGCCTTATATACCATTTAAAAATCTTTTCAATCCTTAAAAAAAATAATTTAAGAAAGTCCAATTTGATATATTTTTTTCTGAAAATTTTTTTGGTAAATTATAACCTACACAACCTAAAAAAAAATTACAGTGGACCCCGGTTTCGACTGCTTCCAACTCGAACAATTATGTAAGTGTATTTTTGTAAGTGGTTTTGTAAGTGTATTTTTGGGGGTCTGAAACAGACTAATCTAATTTACATTCGTCCTTACGGGAACAGATTCGTTCGGTAACGGCACTTGAACAGCCTTCTGGAAAGAATTATTGACGAAATCCGGGGGTCCACTGTACTTTGAGTGTTTGAAAGTGACCAGAAGAGGCTTTTTCTATTCCATGAAAAACAGTTTAATAAAATTAATAATTTAAAATTTTCAACAATTTTATTTAAATTTCTAATTTGCTCCTACACAGCATAAACTTGAAGGGTGTCATTCTTATGGAATACATCGACTTTAACATTTTGAAGCCAGTGCAATGAAGCATTCTTTAGTTACTGAATGGAAATCAGTGTTGCTACTTAATAAAAAAGGCAAATTTAGGCTTAACAGACCAATAGCAATGAAAGCCTTGATACTGAAAAACTCACCATGGATAAAAAATTTGAAGCTCATCAGAGAGATTCTAGAATCCAGTTACTGCATAGATTCCAACTAGTTTAATAAACTAGTATAGAGATAAAATTGGAAGTATACAAAATAAACTTAATGGATACTATCCTGTCCATAATGTGCATCAACCATGAAATATTGAAGCATTTATGAAGAAGTAGACTTAAATGTACAGTGGACCCTCGGTTTTCGTTCACCTCCAAACTCGAACAATTATGTAAATGTATTTTTGTAAGAGCTTTTGTAAGTGTATTTTGGGGTTCTGAAACGACTAATCTAATTTACATTTGCCCTTATGGGAAGAAATTTGTTTGGTAATGGCACTCAAACAGCATTCTGGAAGGAATTTTCAACGAAAACCGAGGGTCCACTATTTCACACATAAAATTAACAGATGTGCACCTACATGCTTTAATTTCACTTATGCCATTCTAACATTAAGAGGCATCTTTTTTTTTTTTTTTTTTTTTTTTTTTTTTTATTTTTGAAGAGGGTATTAGAGGTTAATGAGCCATTAGCAGAAGCTGGTAATGGGCCTGACAATGCTAATTGTTCCAAGAATCTTACCCTAATTCCCATATACAGTGGACCCCCGGTTTACATACTGCTCAAAACTCGACCCATTATGTAAGTGTATTTTTTAAGTGCTTTTGTAAGTGTATTTTTGGGGGTCTAAAAGGACTAATCTAATTTACATTATTTCTTATGGGAATAAATTTGTTCGGTAATGGCACTTGAACAGCATTCTGGAACGAATTATGGCCGTTAACCGGGGTCCACTGTACTAGCATTGAAAATTTGAAGTCAGTTGGATGATGCTTGTGTTATGAGCTAGAAAAAATCAGTCAGTCCCTTAAATGTCTCTTTAGGAATGCTAAATTATGAAGCAATTTTGTTCTAACAAATATTTATAGAGATATAGTGTCAAGATTATATAGAACATATGGTACTATTATTTGTATATTATGTTTAGTGTTATTCTAGATTTAAGATTTAAGTAAATTTTTCTATATATATATATATATATATATAAATATATAGTAATATGAGTGTATTATGTTTAGTGTACTGTAATTCTAGAATATTATATACCACTATTACGTGTATGTATTTTAAATTTCGTGTAATTCCATTTATTTGTGACATGGCATCACATAGAAATAAAAATTCTTCATGAAATAATAATTAATTCCCAAAATCTACATAGAGGGCTGAAGTGACCAACTTTAATGAAGGAGCTTGACCTGTATGACTATACATGCTTTAAATTAATACGGATTACAGTGGACCCCTAGAAATCGTACTGCTCCCAACTCAAACAATTATGTAAGTGTGCTTTTGTAAGTGTATTTTTGGGGGTCTGAAATGGACTAATCCAATTTACATTTGTCCTTATGGGAACAAATTCATTCGGTAACGGCACTAGAACAGTTTTCTGGAATGAATTATGTCCGATTCCGGGGTCCATGTATTGTCATCAATAATTATCATTAAAGTGTACTTAGAGAAACAAAGTACAGGTTGGCCATCACTATTCCGGCAATAATCTAATTTTGGCTAGCATAATTTCAAATTTCTGGGGTCGCCACACCAACATGCCACTACTGTTTGGCGGTGCTACTTGAGGCATAAGTCATTCTAGTTTCTTTTTTCTATTTATTGTTATAACCTGCTCACTTTTAGCCCTAGCCATGGTTCCAACGAATAAAAGAAATGCTTCTCATTGTGTAAAGCACATACACCATACATTGTCCATAAAAGATAAGGTGGCTTGAAGCCACTGTCAGTTCCAATGAACTCAGCTCACTCAGATAAGCTGTGACTGGTAAATTTGGGCTTATATATGAGAGAATAGGTCTGTGTGGTAGTGTGCACTATATAAAAAAATCCTGCAGCACACAATGCATAAGGAGGAGAAAACCTGCGATTGTGTTTTTGGTGTAAAACAAAGACTTTGCAGTTTATTTTTGTATGGTTTTTATTGTTGTACAGTGGACCCCCGGATTACGTCATTATTTTGTTCCAGAATGCTGTTCAAGTGCCGTTACTGAACGAATTTGTTCCCATTATGAATAATGTAAATTAGATTAGTCCTTTTAGACCCCCAAAAATACATTTACAAAAGCACTTACAAAAATACACTTACATAATTGTTCGAGCTTGGAGCAGTACGTAATCCGAGGGTCCACTGTATTCTCGTTTTTTGGTCTCATTTGATAGAATGGAAGAAATATTACAGAAATAGATACAGTGGACCCTCGGTTAACGAAATTAATCCGTTCCAGGAGCTATTACTTAATCTGAATCTTTCGTTATCTGAAACCTTATTTCCCATAAGAAATAATGTAAATACAATTAATTCGTTCCACAAAAAAATAATCACTCAAAATAAAAAAAATAACATTTACTTACCTTTATTGAAGAGACTTGCAGGCATCTGGAAGATATATATGATGATTGGAGCAGGTGTTAGTGGTTGGAAGGGGAATCCCCCTCCAAAAGGACTTCAGGTGACAAGTCCCTCTCTGGGGTTACTTCCCTTCTTGGTCTTTTAATGCCACTAGGACCAGCTTGAGTCACTAGACCCCTGCCTGGTGAAGTAGCTGTCCAGAGTCCTCTGTTTCTGGCGACTCTTCAACACTTTTCTGAAGTACAACATGGCTCTGTCACTGAAGTGGTTGCACAGAAGGCTCATTTCAGCTTGCTCAGGGTGGTATCTTTCAACAAATGTCTGCAACTCATTCCACTTTGTACACATCTCCTTAAGCACTGAAGAAGGCACCTCCTTATCTCTCTCTCTCTTCCTGTGAAGCAATAACCTCAGCTGTGGTCTGTTGCTGTTCCAGATGAAGGTCTTGCAGCTCTTCAGTTGTTAGCTCTACCCTGTGCTCCTCCACCAACTCTTCCACATCCTCACCACTCACCTCCAACCCCAGGCTGTTCCCCAATTCCACAATATCTTCCACAACATGTTCCACAACAGGCACAGGGTCGTCAGGGTCAGGGTCAGCCTCAAATCCTTCAAAATTCCTCTCTTGGACACAATCCGGCCACAGTGGTCTCAAGCAGAGTTCAAGTCCTGAAGTCACTTCCTCCCAAGCCTTACCTATAAGGCCTATGCAATGCACGATATTGAGGTGTTCTTTCCAGAACTCTCTTAGGGTCAATTCAGAGTCATTGGTCATATTAAAGCACCTCTGAAACAGTGCTTTGGTGTACAGTTTCTTGAAGTTGGAAATGACCTGCTGGTCCATGGGCTGGAGGAGAGGAGTGGTGTTAGGAGGCAAGAACTTCACTTTGATGAAATTTATGTTGTCAGGCAACAACTCTTGCAAGTTGTGAGGATGAGCAGGAGCATTGTCCAGTAGCAGGAGGCACTTGAGTGGCAATTTATTTTCCAGGAGGTATTTCTTCACACTAGGGCCAAACACTCCAGTCATCCATTCCTTGAAAATCTCCGTAGTGACCCATGCCTTGGTGTTAGCTTTCCAATGCACACACAATTTATTCTTGTCAACACCATGATTCCTGAAGGGTCTGGGATTTTCATAGTGATGCACCAGTAAAGGCTTCACTTTAAAATCACCACTGGCATTGGCACACATCATAAGAGTTAGCCTGTCTTTCATAGGCTTCTGTCCTGGCTGTGCCTTTTCCTCCTGAGTAATGTAGGTCCTGTTGGGCATTTTCTTCCAAAACAGGCCTGTTTCATCACAATTAAACACTTGTTGGGGGAGGAATTGTTCACCCTCTACGAACCCCTTGAATTCCAGCACAAATTTTTCAGCTGCACGTTTGTCTGAGCTGGCTGCCTCACCATGCCTCACAACACTGTGTATGCCACTACGTTTCTTAAACTTCTCAAACCAGCCTTTGCTGGCTTTAAAATCACTCTCCTCACCACTGGTTGCAGGCATTGTCTTCACAAGATCTGCGTGCAACTTCCTTGCCTTTTCACAAATTATCGCCATAGAAATACTATCACCCGCTCTCTGTTTTTCATGGATCCACACCAACAACAACTTCTCAACCTCATCCACTGTTTTCGATCTTTGTTTCGTTAACAAATTAACTCCTTTTGCAACATTAGCTTTCTTGATCTCATTTCTCTGTGCCAGGATAGTGCCGATAGTAGATGGAGTTTTCTTGTACATCCTGGCAAGATCACTCAGACGTACACCACTCTCATATTTTTCTATGATTTCCTTCTTCAGTTCGATGGTGTTCCTCACTCTCTTTACCCCAGTGGTGCCACTAGGAAGCTTCTTTGGACCCATGGTGACTTATTTCACAAGGCAATAACTAAAACCACCAAAAAATACACCAAATATATTGTGAATCTTTGAAAGAGCACGCTGGGTAATGTTCTCTCAATGGTAAACAACGCTTCACTGGCGTCCTGCGCTTGCGTGGAGCAGACGGACGCGTCTAATACCTTTCGGTAACCGAGGACTTTTTCGCTAACCGATTACGAAAAAAGCTTACGTTTTCCGAAACTTTCGTTAACAGGACCTTTCGTTAACCGAGGGTCCACTGTATTATATTGATAGGTTTCACGATGGAAATTGAGCTCAAAGTAATGGAAATGTTCGATTTTTGCTGATGTTCAAGAGTAAACAAATGATGTCACCGTCCAATACATGTCCAACTGGCCAGTCTAATACACAGTCACGAATGGGTTGACATTATTTATACAGTTATTACAATAATGCAGTAGTCTGCATAACAGTAAATCTTTTATTTTTTGTGTGAATAAAAATTCAAAATGGAAAGCAAGAGTAGTATAAGAGGGACCTGGAGACATGACTAATGAACAGAGAAAATGTTATTTTAGTGACCTTGAAATTTGTGTGAAATTGGCCAAATTACCACTTTATTGGGTAGTAGAAATAGGTAAATGGGCGGTTTCTTGTACTCAGTCGACAGAATACAAGGAATACTCATGAAATAGCTATGAGTTTGTTAGACTGGAACAATGGAATGGGCCAAAACTAGGGCGTAAATTGGGTGAAATCGCCGATGTGTAAATATCGCCGTTGGGTTAAGTGTATTCTAACCTAACCACTCTGTAATCCGGCAAAATCACTAATCTGGTGCCCTACAGGTCCTGATGATCCTGGATTAGTGATGGTCATCCTGTACTTTAATTATACAGTGGAACCCCGAATATCAGCCGCTGCGTTTATCAGTCGATTCGTATTTAGGCCAGTTTTTGGGCGGAAATTTTGCTCCGTATTCCGGCCGATGCCTTGCAAATCGGCCATATTAGATGTGTCAGCCCACCAGGATGCCTCGCGTAGGTGAGTCAGTCTCCCTGTGTCTGTCGGTGAATGAGAATATACTACCTCTTCTCACTTAGCGATGTACTAGTTTACCGACGCCTCAGACATACAACGGGCTCTCTGACCAGTATTTATACCTAAATAATGTATATTAGACCTGATTTCCTCAATTCTGTTTATTACAATATACAGTGGACCCCCGAGTTTCGGTCACCTCTGAAATCATACAATTGTGTAAGTGTAATATTGTAAGTGCTTTTGTAAGTGTAATTTTGGGGGTCTGAAATGGACTAACCTACTTGACATTATTCCTTAACCCTTAAACTGTCCACACGTAGATATACGTTCACGTGCATAGCTGACCGAACGTAGATCTACGTTTTTTTTCAAATGCTTTTAACCTTGCCACGATAAGCCTGAGTTGCCTAGAGATTAGAGAATGGGTCTGTGCACTCAGTGTGTGCAGTATTACAAAATGTGGGAATGACAAACAAAATGCACTCTTCATTTTATACAAAAAGAACAATTTATTTTTTTCTAAAAATATTTGGTCAGCTACGCACGTGAACGTATATCTACTTGTGGACAGTTTAAGGGTTAAGGGAGTAAATTCGTTCGGTAATGGCACTTGAGCAGCCTTCTGGAATGAATTATGACCGAAACTCGGGGGTCCACTGTACAGTACACTGCTGTATAAACATTTAAAAATATACCAGAAATGTTATAAATGGTGTAAAGGTGACTTTAAAACAATATCAAAGATGGTTGATGCAAATCCACTACCATTATAGTACAGTCAACCCTCCGTTTTCGTGCATAATCCGTTTTTGAGGGATCGACTAAAACTGAAACACACAAAATCTGAAACCATTTTCCCCATAAGAAATAATGGAAATTCAATTAATCCATTCCAGAAACCCAGAAGTTTGAAAAAAAATTTTTGGGGGCCTTAAAGATAGATTTACATGCACAAATGAATGAACTCAATGTGACACTTACCTTTATTGAAGACTGATGTTGCTAGATGGAAGAGAGGGAGGAGGGGAGAGGGAAGAGACCTTAATTTTTGGAAGGGGAATCCCCCTCCAGAAGGACTCCAGGTACCAAGTCCTCATCTGGGGTCACTTCCCTTCTTTGTCTTTTACTGGAACTAGGACCAGCTTCAGAGTCACTGCACACCTGTGGCACTAAATATCTGTCCAGAGAGCTCTGTGTCTGGAGTCTCTTTAAAATGTCCCTAAAATGGGAAAAGAGATTGTCATTGAACATGTTGATGAGACGGATGGCAAAATCGTTGTCAGGGTGATGTTCCTCCACAAATGAATGCACCCTACTCCACATTGCACAAATCTCCTTAATCTCTGAAGAAGGCACCTTACATCTCTCTTCCTCCTTCATTGAAGCAATTTCCTCAGATCTGCTTTGATGGTGTTGCAGCTCAAGCTCTTGCAGCTCTTCATTGGTTAGATCTTCATTGTGGTCCTCCACCAACTCTTCCACATCCTGGCTACTCACATCCAACCCCATGCAATTCCCCAATACTTCCATAGGCTCCTCAGGGTCAGCCCCAAACCCTTCAAAATCCCTCTCTGGGACACAATCTGGCCACAACTTTCTCCAAGCAGAGTTCATCGTCCTGGAAGTCACTCCCTGCCAAGCTTTATCTATAAGGCCTATGCAATGGAAGATATTGAAGTGATCCTTCCAGAACTCTTTTAGGGTCAATTCAGAGTCATTGGTCATATTAAAGCACCTTTCAAGCATTGCTTTGGTGTACAGTCTTTTGAAGTTTGCAATGACCTGCTGGTCCATGGACTGGATGAGAGGAGTGGTGTTAGGAGGCAAGAACTTCACTGTTACAAATTTGAAATCCTTAGACATTTGGTCTTCCAAGTCTTGAGGATGAGCAGGAGCATTGTCCATTACCAGGAGGCACTAGAGCCCCAATTTATTGTCCAATAGATATTTCTTCACACTGGGGCCAAACACTTGATTAAACCATTCCAGGAAAATTTCCCTAGTGACCCATGCCTTAGTGTTAGACTTCCACATCACACACAATTTACTCTTGTCAGCACTGTATTTCTTGAACACTCTGGGAGTTTCAGAGGGATACACCAGTAAAGGCTTCACTTTGAAATCCCCACTAGTGTTACCACACAACATGAGAGTTAGCCTGTCTTTCATAGGCTTGTGTCCTGGCATTGCCTTTTCTTCCTGCGTGATGTAGGTCCTCCTTGGCATTTTCTTCCAAAAAAGGCCTGTTTTGTCACAATTAAACACTTGTTGGGGTTTGAAATTTTCAGCCTCTACATATTCTTTAAAGTCACGCACAAATTTTTCAGCCCCTTGTTTATCTGAACTGGCACCCTCACCATGCCTTACAACACTGTGTATGCCACTTCTCTTCTTGAATTTTTCGAACCAGCCTTTGCTGGTCTTAAATTCATCAACATCATCACTGGTTCCAAGCATTTTCTTGACAAGATCGGTATGCACCTGCCCTGCTTTTTCACAAATTAATGATTGCACAACACTGTCACCCACTAGCAGTTTTTCGTTTATCCACACCAACAAAAATTTCTCCATATTTTCCATTGTTTGTGATCTCTGTTTCGTTATTGTATTCACCCCTTTCGCAACATTAGCTTCAGTGATTTCTTTTCTCTTAGCCACAATGGAACCGATGGTTGTTGGGGCCTTCTTGTATATCCTGGCGAGCTTGGCAATACGTACACCACTATCATATTTTTATTTTATTTCTTTCTTTAGTTCTATGGTGTTCCTCACTTTCTTTACCAAAGAACTGGCACTAGGAGCTTTCTTTGGGCCCATGGTAGCTTATTTAGTAGTCACACACAATAATCAAGGGCCAAAAACAATGAATTGTTAATAAATGTTTTGTATGAACTCCTGGGATGATGTTCACTAAAGCATAAACAATGCTACACTGCGTGACAATGTGCGTGGGAGGTGCGTGGGTGGCGGTCTATGGCCTTAGTATGTGCGGGGCGCTGGTAAACAGGTTCCGTACCAAGCACGAAAACGGAGGTAAAATTTCCCCGAAAAAACTGCACGAAAACTGAAATACATGAAAACAGAGATGCACGAAAATGGAGGGTTGACTGTATGCTCCTCATTTAGCGACGAATTCGCTTACCGACAGGGTCTTAGGTCCCTATCTCCGTCGTTAAGTGAGGAGAGGCTGTACTCCGTTCATTCATCCAAACATTTCCTTAAAATCCATTGGTTTTTTGTGCTTGTTTATTTAGTGAGCCTGTGAAATAAGCCACCAGGGGCCCAAAGAAAGTTCCTAGTAAAGTTCCTTTGGTAAAGAAAGTGAGAAACACGATGGAATTTAAGAAAGAAGTTATTGAAAAATATGAGAGTGATATGCGGGTGCTGGAACTTGCCAGGATGTATGGGAAATCCAAATCAACAATCACTTCCATCCTGGCAAAGAAAGAACAAATCAAGGAAAGTGATGTGGCAAAAGGGGTAAACATGTTAATGAGAAAGAGATCACAAACAAATGAAGATATGGAGAAATTGTTGTTGTTGTGGACCAGTGAAAAAGTTAGCGCGAGGTAGTGTTTCAGAGACGATCATTTGTGAAAAGACAAGGCAGTTGCATGCTGATCTCGTAAAGAAAATGCCTGAAAGTAGTGCTGATGTTAGTGAATTTAAGGCCAGTAAAGGCTGGTTTGACAGATTTAAGAAGCGTAGTGGCATACACAGTGTTGTAAGGCATGGTGAGGCTGCAAGTTCAGACAAACATGCGGCTGAAAAATTTGTGCATGAATTCAAGGGGTACATAGAGACTGAAGAATTCCAACCCCAACAAGTGTTCAATTGTGACGAAACAGGCCTCATTTGGAAGAAAATGCAAAAGAGGACTTACATCACGCAGGAGGAAAAGGCACTGCCAGCAGTGTGGTGGAGAATGTCAGCCACTTTAAGTGGCAAGTGGTTCACAATTCAGGAAGAAGGAAGGTTAATAGAGAAGATGTGAAGGTAGGAAATCGATTTTCCGTTCTCCATGACGAGTGTACTTCAGTGGTTAGTGAGGTTAAAGGTACCACTGACTCCCCTTCTAATCAAGGTAAGAATATTCTGATTGTGGGAGATTCTTAGGTTAGATATATGGACCGTGCTTTTTGTAACAGAGATAGGAAGGTCAGACAGAGGGTATGTCTCCCAGGAGCTGGTGTTGGTGACATAGTCAGCAGGTTGGATAATATTATGTCAGGTAATGGGAACAAGCCTATTATCTGTCTTAGTGCTGGTGGAAATGACATCGGGAAGGGCAGGAGACAGGAGCTGCTGGATAAGTACAGGTCAGCCATAGATGTAGTCAGGTCTAAGGGAGGGATCCCAATCATATGTAGCATCTTGCTTAGAAGGGGAGTGCGCAATGAATGGATGTCTAGAGCAACTGGTATAAATTGCTGGCTAGACAGGTACTGGAAGAAACTTGCAATCCCATTCATTGATAACTGGGACAAATTCTATGGCAAACTTGATGGGGTTCATCTCTCTGGGGCTGGAGTGGTTCCATTAGCCAATTCGATTGAGGGGGGTCATTGGTGACTTGTCTAGGACTTTATACTGATAGATTATAGAGGTACGTATAGGTGTTCGTGGGAAACAATCAGGGTACAGTATTAGGGTTGAAAACAGCAGATATTACCAGGATACCTCAGGGATATGTTTAAAAGACAATATTCAAAATAAAGTTGCTAGTAAAGGCAAAGCAATTGTTCAACAAACAAATAGAGTTAGTAAAGGGCAACGTGTGACTAGCTCCCTTAAGGTTTACTATGCAAATAGTAGGAGTCTAAGAAATAAGATAGATGAGCTAAGATTACTTGCAAGTGCAGGTAATATAGATATTATTGATATAACAGAGTCCTGGTTCAACTTGAAAGATAGGGAAATGCCTTCTGAATGCAACATACAGGGTTATAAACTATTCCACACAGATAGGGTCAACAAGAAGGGTGGTGGAGTGGTGATGTATGTCAGAGATAATTTAAATTGTTGTGTTAGACAAGATATAAGATTAGAAACATCGGACACAGAATTTGTTTGGCTACAGTTTCTCGAGGGTCGTGAAAAATTAATTTTGGATGTGATTTATAGGCCCCCAAGCCTTGATAGGGAGTGCAGTAAGCTGCTATGGGACGAAATTCATAAGGCGTCTAGATATGAAAATGTTGTGTTAATGGAAGATTTTAACTTTAGACAAATTGATTGGAACAATGTGACAGGAAATCTTAAGTCTAGTGACCTACTTGATACGATTCAGGAGTGTTTTTTAAAACAGTTTGTGACAGAACCAACTAGAGGTAGCAACCTGCTTGACTTGGTTCTTGCCAACAAAGAATCACTTATTAATAATCTTGAGGTTAATGATGAGCTTGGGGAAAGCGATCACAAATCACTTAGTTTCAATATACAGTGGTCTCTCAACTAACGAACTTAATCTGTTTCAGGAGCTAGTTCTTTATACGAAAAGTTCGCAATTCGAAACCTTATTTCCCATAAGAAATAATGTAAATACAATTAATCCGTTCCAGACATCCAAAAATATTCACAAAAAATTAATTTTGTAAAGATTAAATTTATATTTAAGCCTTTGACTGTTTTGGTCGTATATATACGTCGTAGGAGCCACTGTTTTGGACGTATCTATACGCCTAAATTCTAGCGGCCTCAAATCAAGCAGGAGAAAGCTGGTAGGCCTACATGTGAGAGAATGGGTCTGTGTGGTCAGTGTGCGCAGTATAAAAAAAATCGGGCCACCAGTGGTGTATTGTGGGAACGCCATTTCAGTAGTCCTTGTTCAGCATGCCTAGCGGTAAGAATTATCTGACTCCTTGGTGCATCTGGGACTGTTCTCTTCCTCAATGATAGCTCTAACACAGATGGAAGTGTCTCTGAAGATAAATTTCATGGTTTTGAGGAGTTTGTGACCGAAAGAAATGCCCAGGATACCAGAAGGAAGGAAGAAAGAAAGTAAGGAAGGAAGGAAGAGATGAGAGGAAGGAAGGAAGGAAAGAAGAGATGAAAGGAAGGAAGGAAAGAAGAGATGAGAGGAAGGAAGGAAAGAAGAAGGAAGGAGGAAAGGAAGAAAGAAGGAATTAAGAAAGAAAGGAAGGAAGGAAGAGATGAGAGGAAGGAAGGAACAAAAGAAGTAAGAAAGGAAGGAAGAAATAAAGGAAGGAATGAAGGAAGAAAGGAAGGTAGGTATGAAGGAAAGGAAGGAGGTTGTGGGGAAGAAGACATGGGTCCCCTTTTGTGTTGACAGGTTGACAGGCAGTGTGGGGGTGGTGAGTAATGGTATAATATGTCATTTTGACAGCTGCCTTACCCTGACTCAGCAAATTTAGATGTCCACACAAACACACACACACCCACATAGCTTGAAGCTAATTGCAGTTGATGGAAAGTGTCCAGTCATTATATATGTGTATATATATTATAGAACAATAGTAATAAACAATTTTTTTTATTGTTGGTTGGTGTAAACAAGTTTTGTAAACAATATAATGATAATAATGTTTGTGCAATTATTGTGTTGCATACAACGAGTGTATATACATTGGACCCCCGGCTAACGAACATCCCGGAAATCGTACAATTATGTAAGTATAATATTGTAAGTGCTTGTGGAAGTGTATTTTTGGGGGTCTGAAATAGACTAACCTACGTGACATTATTTCTTAAGGAAGTAAATTCGTTCGGTAATGGCACTTGAGCAGGCTTCTGGAATGAATTTTGCTCGTTAGGCGGGGGACCACTGTATTATTATTATTATTATTATTATTATTCACTATTATTATTATTATTATTATTATTTTATTCACTATCATCATTATTATTATTATTTTTATGCACTATCATTATTATTATTATATGAGTACAATTTCAGTACCTAATATTAGTGTCAGAACACAGATTGGGTATGAAATCACAAGAACTACTTTAAATTTTGATTATGAGAACATAAAAATTATATAAAATAATAAAAAAAAAGTGAAAAAAAGGTATATCGGCAACGATTCTGCAAGCGGCAGGACTCCTGTTGCTGTCAGGTGAGCATCCAGTGCCAACTTCTCTGCCTCATATCTCGGTAACTACTGACCCAAATTTTTTTTTTATCCTATAACACTTAAAAAAAATGTGCTCTTTATTTCTATAAAAAAATTTTTTTTTTGTTTTCAAAAGATTCGGGGCACTGGGCGAGCTAACGTAAATATACGTGTGGACCGTTTAAGGGTTAAACCTCTCAAACCAGCCTCTGCTGGCTTTAAAATCACTATCCTCAGCACTGGTTCCAGGCATTGTCTTGACAAGATCTGCGTGCAACTTCCTTGCCTTTTCACAAATTATCGCCGTGGAAATACTATCACCTACTAATTGTTTATTGTTTATCCACACCATCAACAACTTTTCAACCTCATCCACTGTTTTCGATCTCTTTTTCGTTAACATATCAACCCCTTTTGCAACATTAGCTTCCTTGATCTCATTTCTCTTTGCCAGGGTAGTGCCGATACTAGATTTGTTTTTGTTGTACATCCTGGCAAGCTCACTCACACGTATGCCACTCTCATATTTTTCAACAATATCTTTCTTCAGTTCGATGGTGTTCCTCACTCTCTTTACCACAGGGGTGCCACTAGGAAGCTTCTTTGGACCCATGGTGACTTATTTCACAGTGACAATCACTTAACCAACAATAAACACAGCAAAAGTATTGTGAATGTTTGAAAGAGCGCGCTGGGTAATGTTCTCTCAAGTGTAAACAACGCTTGACTGGTGTCCACCTCACCGCGCATGTGCGGGGCAGGCAGACAGGTCTGGTACGGTTCACTTCACGAGTAAATGTTCGCTACGTGAGAAAAATTTTTGCGAAAAAACGTTGTTGAGATTTGTTCGCTATATGGAGCGTCGTTAGGCGGGGGTCCACTGTATCATGGAATTACCCAGATACAGTGGACCCCCCGGGTTGATGGCGTCAGATTACGCTAAATTGTTAGCGATACATTTTCCGTAAAAATATTGGCTCAGTATACGATGATCCGCTCGGAATACGCTTTCGTCTTGGACATACATGCCCTGGAATGGCAAATGCGCCATCCACAGTCAGTGTGCAAGTGTTTACCAGTGAGTGAGCGCCACCCACGCATTCATACCATATATTTTGTCATTATTCCATTGTTTTTAGTGCTTGCAACTGCTAAATAAGCCACCATGGGTCCAAAGAAAGCTTCTAGTGCCAGCCCTGTGGTAAAAAGGCTGAGAAATACCTTAGAACTGAAGAAGGAGATAATAGCAAAATATGAAAGTGGAGTGCGTATAGCTGAGCTGGCCAGACTGTATGGAAAAGCCTATTCAACCATCGCTACCATTTGGCCAAGGAAATAAAATCAAGGAAGCTGTTGTTGCGAAAGGTGCAAATATGATCACAAAACAGAGATGAAGTGCTGGAAGATGTGGAAAATTTGTTGTTGGTGGATCAAGAAAACAATTAGCAGGAGATAGTGTTACGCGGGCGATAATATCTGAAAAGAAAGGCAGTTGCATGATGATCTCGTCAAGAAAATGCCTGCAACGATGCTGAAGTGAACAATTTAAAGCCAGCAAAGGCTGGTTTGACAGATTTAAGCGTAGTGGCATACACAGTGTAATAAGGCATGGTGAGGCAGCCAGTTGTGACAAAAGTGTGGCTGAAAAATATGTGCATGAATTCCAGGAATACATAGAGGCTGAACAATTCCAACCCCAACAAGTGTTCAATTGTGACCAAACAGTCCTGTTTTGGAAGAAGATGCCAAACAGGACCTTCATTACACAGGAGGAAAAGGCACTGCCAGGACACAAGCCTATGAAAGACAGGCTATCTCTTATATTGTGTGCTAATGCTAAGATTTTAAAGTGAAGCCAGTCAGAATGATAACAAATTCCCACTCTAGACAGCATACTCCACCAATATTCAAAAGTCTCAAACTACTCACCGTAAAGAACATTCATACTTACTCTTGTGCCTACTACATATATAAAACTTTACACTCTAATATAAACCCTCTGCTCAAAACTCTCCTCACCAACTTTAATAGGACCCATGACCACAAACACGACACAGATCACTTTTTGATATACCCCGTGTTCATATCAACCTATGTAAAATTCTATGCACATAAAGGGCCCCAGAATCTGAATTCATTACCAGTAAATATTAAGATAATCTTGTCTGAAAATCAATTTAAGACTCAACTCAAAAACCACCTACTCACCCAAACCTAAATGATCATACTATAAACTACTTTGAAAAATGCTCATTGTTACTTTCCTATACGATAATCTCAATTTTTAATAATATGTTACTATTATGTTACCCCTACTCATATTATAAGTTAATGTCAAAATGCTCAATGTTATTTTCCTTAAGATAATCTCAATTCCATATTATCATTCAAGAATCTTTAACACCTGTAACAATCTAAGATCTAATATCATTATATAATAATTTAAACAGTAAAATTTCATCATATTGTAATTTTGAAAATAATTTTTTAACTAGAATAAACTCAATAAATTTCTCTAATATTAAGTACATAGTTTTTAAGGACTATAATAAGCTGCCCCTAATGCCATGGCATGTCAGGGCTCTCCTTGCACTCAATTTACATTGTAACTTCCGATACCCATGTAATCTGCAATGAAATAAAATTTGTTTGTTTGTTTGTTTGTTTGTTTGTATCACTGAAAATCCCAGAGTGTTTAAGAGATGCAGTGTCGCCAGGATAATTTGTGTGTGATGTGGAAATCTAACAGTAAGGCATGGGTCACAAGGGAAATTTTCTTGGATTGGTTCCATGAAGTGTTTGGCCCCAGTGTGAAGAAATATCTTGGGGAAAATACCACTTAAATGCCTCCCCGATAATGGACAGTGCTCCTTGTCATCCTCCAGATTTTGGGAGAGCAAATTGTGCAGGACTTTAAGTTCATCAAAGTGAAGTTCTTGCCCCCTAATACCACTCCTCTCCTCCAGCCCATGGACCAGCAGGTCATTTCAAACTTTAAAAAACTCTACACCAAAGCAATGTTTAAAAAGTGCTTTCAAGTGATCCAGACATTAATATGACCCTAAAGAGTTTTGGAAAGATCGCCCAAATTTTTTGATTGGTAAACCTTATAGGTAAGGCTTGGGAGGGAGTGACTACCAGGACTTTGAACTCTGCCGAGTAAATTATGGCCAGACTGTGTCCAAGAGGGTTTTGAATGTTTTAGGGATTTCAGAACCCTGAGCCTGAGCCTGTTGTGGAAGACATTTGCACTGGGCAAGTCCATGGGGTTGGGGTGTTAGTACCGAGGATGTGGAAAGTTGGTGGAGGAGGACAATGAAGAGATAACCACTGAAGATCTGCAAGAGCTTCAGCAGCAAAAGCAACAACAGACCACCGTTCAAAAAAAATGGTTCAGAGGAGGAGGAGGAACAGAGATGGAGGAAGTTGCCTTCTTCAATGATCAAGGAGATTTGTGGAATGTGGAGCAGGGTGCAAGGCTCTATGGATGAATATCACCCTAACAAAGCTGTTGCAGGCCGTGCTGGCAACCTGTACAATGACAATGTGGTGTCCCATTTCAGGGATGTTTTAAAGAATCGCCAGACACAGAGCTCCTGGACAGATTTTTGTGAGAGAGGGGTCCAGTGATTTTCAACCTGGTCCTAGTGGCATTAAAGAAAAAGGCCAGTAACCCGAAAAGAACTTGGTACCTGCAAAATGTTAATGGAAGGGGAAACCCCTTCAAACACTAGCAACTCCTCCATCCTCCCCCTCCTCCCATCTTACACATCAACAACTCTTCAATAAAGGTAAGTGACATGTTATTGTAGTACAGTATTAAATTATGTATATTTTTCATTATTTTCTGTGTAATTTAATGTCTTTTTTGTAAAAAAAATTTATTTTAATATTTTTGGGTGTCTGGAACGGATTCATTTTTTTTCCCCCTTATTTCTTATGGGGAAAATAGATTTGGATTACGAATTTTGGGTTTTACGATAAGCCCTCTGGAACGGATTAATATGTAACCCCGGGGGCCACTGTAACTGCAATCAAGTCTCTGTTCCAGACTTTTGCTTGGCCGATTTTGGGCTGAGAAATTACCTGGGGGGGGCAAAAATTGGGGGGTGACCTGACTTTGGTCATAGGGGGGTTTTGGTTTCCCCAAATGACTTTTTTGAGCGTAACCCAACTCGAACAACTTTTTTTCCCAGGGTTTTTGATCTAAAAAAAAAGATCCCAAATGGATAAACAATAGATTAAAACATTGGTAAAAAAGAGAGGCATATATAGGCTATCAAAAGAGGGGATGGGAAGTTAAGAAATCAGTATTCAATTAAAGAGAGAAATAAAAAAAAAAAAAAAGGATTATGAGGCTGGGGCTAAAAGGAATTGAAGACTAACCCAAAAGGGTTCTTTCAGGGTAGGGGAATAAGATTAGGGGGGGGTAGGCCCACTTAAGAGTAACTCAGGTCAAATCACTGACGGGGATAAGGAAATGTGTGAACTTTTCAACACTTACTTCCTCCCCCGTTTTTACTCGGGGAAATACAAAACAAATTTAGAAATAATAAATTATGTAGAACAGGACGATAATAAACTGCACGATTAGGGTAACTAGTGACATGGTCCTCAGACCATATTTAAATTTTTATTGAAGGGGAAAACCCCCGCGTCTGCCTTGCTTCTTTTTTTTCTTTTTTTTCACGGTCTCTCGATGCTAGAATTAAAAAAACTGTGCCAGTGTACTTATAAAGTACCCCCCCTCCAGTGCTTGGAACTAAACAAGCGAAAACAGTTTACACTGAGAAAAAAAAAGGGAATTAGGGTGAATAACATGGGGCCAATACTCCCGGGGGGAAACTATAGGTTTAAAGGGGGCTGTGAAATAACAAATTAGAACAAATTTTTCAGAGGAAGGAAAGTCCCCCCGCAAAAGGGTGTAAAATATAATGTTAGAGTGAATATCACAGTGGGGCCATAGAATTCAGATAAGATAATAAATGCTAAAGTGAAAACTAAGGCTGAAGTGTTGGGTTTAAGAGTTTGGGTTTTTAATCATTTCCCCCGCAGTCGCCGGGTCCCTACCACGCAGGTCACCCGTATAGAAAATTTTAAAACCCGTAATGTCCCCGACCTAAATCTAGTGGTTCCATTGGTATAAAAGAATTTCTATTAAAATTTTAAAAAGGTTTCACACTTTGAGGAAATACGTAAAGTGTACAGCTTGGTAAAATTACGATAAACGGGGTCGAGTTGTGAGTTGTCAGTGATAGATACAACAACATAAGACCAAACATACAGTCAAATAGTGAAAAATAGCATCGGGGTGGAGGTAAAAAAAAAAGCCCCCAAAAACCCCCAGGTGGTAAAACAAGGTGCCAGAGGTACGGCCATTCATCATAGTAGGAGCTGCCAGATGCCCCGGTTTTCCCCAACACTAAGTTATATTTTTTTAAATTTCTTAAACTTTTGTTAAAAATTTTTTCCCTTCCTTAAAAACCCAAAAAAAATCCCCCCCAAACAAAAATAAGTATAACTGACTGGTTTCCGGATCCACCCCAAAGGGAAAAGGGGGAAACCCAAAGACTGGCTTAAAAACGTGAAGCTCTAGGCCCCCCTAACACCCAAACGGATTCATTGAAGAAAATAAGGTATCCTCCCCGGGGGTTCAAAAGCGGAGGGGGGTTTTTGGTTTTATCAAACACCCAAACAATAATTAAAAACGGTAAGATTGTCCCAAACACATACACATGAAAAAAAAAATAGATACAATACAAAAAAAAGGATCTCCACTTTAAGGAAGTTTTGTGGGGTAAATAGTAAAACAACCAATAAAATTAATCATAAAAAACCGTGTAGTCTGAAAAAAAACAAACAAACGTTCTACTGCAGGATTACATGCCACTTCGTGGAAAAAGGAGCCCCCCTTGTCCCCGGTATTCAGGGATCAACTACAAGAGATTTAAAAAACCCGGAAAGTGTTTTTGGGTATGCCCAAATGAGACTGAACTATGGAATAAAATAACATTGATATTAAAAGACGACAACATCAAACCGGCCTACAAAAAAAACAGGGGGGGGATTTATAACAATAATAATATAATAATAAAAATAATAATTTTTTATTTTTTTAAGTTACAAGTATAAGGGGATTGGTAGTTACAATTATAAAACTGTAATGCAAGGAGAGCCACTGGCATGCCATGGCATTGGGGGCAGTCTAAAGATTTTTTCACTATGTACAAAAATACTAGAGAAATTGATTGAGTTTATTCTTTATATATTTTATTTCAAATTACAATATGATAATATACTACTTTAAAAAAAACAATACAAAAAAATTTAAAAGGGGTTTCTTTTTAGTTATATATTTTATTTCAAATTACAATATTTTGATACTATACTATTAAAATGACAATATGATGATATGAAATTGCAACAAGTTTAAGGGGGGGATGACAATATAAAACTGAGATTATCTTAAAAAAAATAACTTGGGTTTTTTAAAGTTGTTACAGTATGAGTATTTGGGATAGGGTGATAGGTGATTTTTGAGAAGAGTCTTGAATTTTTTCAGAAAGGTTAACCCCAAAATTTACTGGTAATGAATTCCAGATTCGGGGCCCCCCTTTTTGTGCATAGAATTTTTACATTGGTTGGTATGGACTGGGTTTTTGTCAAAAGTGATCTGTGTCTTGTGTTGTGGTCGGGGGGACCTATTAAAGTTGTTTAGGAAATTTTTTTAGGGAGGGTTGATATTAGCATGTAGTTTTTTAGGTTATGTAGTAGGCACATGACTGCAGCCTTTTGCTGGGTTATGAGTGGTAAAATGATTTTGTTGTTGAGCCCCATGCACAGATTCCATGGTGAGATAAGGGTAGATAAGGGAATGAAAGTAAAAAGAGAGCTTTTGGCAAAATAATAGCTTCTTGATAATATACCTACTGTCTTTGAGATTTTCTTGGAAATTTGTTGTATATGTGTTTGGAATTTAAGACTACTGTAAAAGGGGTTTCCCCAGGAATTTTCCCTCTGTGAGTTTTGTGATGGGTGAACCATTGGCGTTATGTTAAGGGGAAACATTTGTGGCTTTTTTTCCCCAAATGAATGAAGTAGGGCTTGTCAGTATTGGGGAAAACTTTTTGTCTTCATACATGTTGATATTTTCTGTAATTGGGGAAAATGTTGGCTAGTATGACTGAATTTGGGTGAGAGAAGACATATGTTGTGTCATCTCCAAAAATATGGGTTTGAGAGTTGTATGCTTTTTAAAAGGCATTTTTTGTAAATGATGAATAGGGGGGGCCCCGGACATTTCCCTTTTGGGGGGCCCCCAATGTAATTTGTTTTGTGGAAGAGTTCTTCTTTTTGTACCGTTTTTGGTTTGTTAATGATGATTTTTTGGTAGTTGAGTGGGTCCCCCCAAACCATAGTGTCCCCAATTTTGTGAGCAGTAAATCATGGTCGACTGTATAAAAAAGTTTTTGGGAGGTCTATGAAGTTTCCCCCGCGGGACTTCTTTCTTCTCAAGGCGGTGTATATTAACTCTAACATGTGTGTTATAGCATCGTTTGTGCTCTTGTTAGTCCTGAATCCAAAAAATTAAAAGGGGTTAGTACATTGTGTGAGACGGGGGTAGTCTGTCTATGAATTAATTTTTCGAAGATTTTAGAGAGCATTTTGGAAATTTGAGATTGGTCTATAATTATTCAAGCCCCTTTGGTCACCCCCTTTTGGATCGGGGGGGCCCTAGCTATTTTGAGAATTGATGGGAAGGTAGAAGCTTCAATGGATTTATTGAATAATGCTGCTATAATTGGGGGCATTTCCCCCGGGAAGCTTTTTTTTTCATAAAGGGTGGTAAGCTGTTTATGTCTCCTGCTTTGTTTTTAAGGGGTTGATTATGAGCGGACTTCAATTGAGTTGGTGGAGCTAGGAATAGTGTATCTGGGTAGGTGTTGGTGAGGTAGTCTGTTGGGGGAGTGTTCGAGCTTTTTTTGATTTTACTCACTAGATTCTTTCCCCCGGTGGAGAAGAAAACATTAAGTCTGTTTTTTGTCTCAGTTGGTGGGGTAGGGGTTCCTCTGTTTTTTTTAATTTAGGTATTGTTCGTGGATATCTTTTATTTCCTAGAATTGCAGATAGGGTTTTCCAGGTCTTTTTTTTATCACCTTTTTTTGGTCTGGAGTCTGTTCTCATAATACAATTTTTTGGGGCCCTTTTTATCAGGCTAGTAAGGATTGATGAGTACCGTTTGGGGTTTTTCTCTGGTTATTAGACCTCTTTCTGTATTGTTTTTATTTGCCTTTTTGTTTTGGGGGTTTTAAAGGGGCTGGGGGTTGCCAGGGGGTTTTTGCTCTTAGCCGTGATCTACAAACGCTACAAACGCACCCCCCTTTGCATAATGATAAAAAAGGGGCCCCTATCAAAAAAAACACAGAGGGGGAAAAATTTTAGGAATATATCTTGACAAAAGGGCCCCAAATTTCAGACACATATACAACAAATTCCAAGAAAGTCTCAAAGACCGTGGGGGAAACTATCCAAGATACGGTACTATGTTCCACAACCAGCTCTCCTTCCTTAAAAACTCACTCATTTCCCACCTCACCTATGGAATCTGCACATGGGGCTCTACATCAAAACTCATCTCGGGGCCCCTAATAACACAACAAAAGGCAGCAGTTAGAATGGAAAAAAAATTTCACCCCCGGGAACATACTCCACCAATATTCAAAAAATAAACTTACTCACCATACAAGACATCCCTTTTTTTTTTCCGTGCCTATTACATACATAGAACACTCTTTTTAACCCACTACTCAAACTTCTCCTTACCAATTTTAACAGGACACATGACCATAACACTAGACACAGATCAC
>WNWK01026245.1:0-27618 GCA_009830355.1 Cherax destructor
CAATTTTCAGTCTTTATGTAGTCCTGAAACTCCTTTATGAATTTTTCAGCTGCATGTTTGTCTGAACTGGCAGCCTCACCATGCCTTACCACATTATGTATGCCACTACGATGTTTAAATCTCTCAAACCAGCCTTTGCTGGCTTTAAATTCACTACCATTACAATCAGCACTGGTTGCAGGCATTTTCTTTAAAGATCGGCATGCAAGTTCCTTGCCTTTCACAAATAATTGACTCAGACACACTATCACCCGCTAACTCTTTATCCTTGATCCACACCAGCAACAACTTTTCAATCTCTTCGATTATTTGTGGTCTGTTTTTGGCTCGCACAGTAACACCTTTTGCAACATCAGCTTGCTTAATTTCTTCCTTCTTAAGCAGGATAGAAGCGATAGTTGACCTGTTTTGCCATATATCCTGGCAAGATCACACAATCGCACACCACTCTCGTATTTTTGTATTATTTCCTTCTTCATTTCTACGGTGTTTCTCACTTTTATCAGCCCAGGGGTACCACTAGGAACTTTCTTGGGACCCATGGTAGCTTATTTCACAGCCGCACTTAATGAACAAACTCCAAAAAATTATAATTAAGTGTGAAATGTCTGGGGAAGCGTGCAGGGTATTGTTCTCTCGAGTGTAAACAACGCGGGACTGGCTCTCCACGCCTGCGCTGTGAGGCACCCAAGCGCCTGGGCCGACAGGTCACGAACGTATTCGTTCGACTCGCGATAATTTGGTCGCATGACGATTTCGAATTTTTTGTACTAATGACGATTTGTTCGACTGCCGAGCCGTTCGAATAGCGGGGGTCCACTGTACCACTGTATGTGGTTCATTACAGAAATACTTGCAGATAATTAATACATTATAAAGCTGTACAGTTCCCAACTTACGATGATGAGGAGAATGACCCATAACAATAATGATTGATGAAAGATGATAACTCATTAAGAAGAAACTGGTCTTCCGTAAGCAGTCAGCAGGATAATTCCTCTGTAGCATCTTTCATTTAAGCAGAATCATGGACGCCTTTATAACAATGTCTGCTAATAGCAGCTCTTCTCTCACCACTAGCAAGAATGTCTAATAAACTCCATTTTATTTTTAATTTCAACACTTTTTCCAATTAAGAGCAAATGTGCCTTTACCACTCATCTCATTTAGGCACCATTATGAATACAACACTACAATAATGCAAATAAAGTATGAATGAAGACAGGGATAATAGCACTTTTAGTGAGAGAAATTCAATGTGTTTGCAGCTACCAGACCCAAAACATTGGACCAGCAAATCAACAAACATCAAAGAGCTGTGATGCTCAGACATAGCTGCTTCAACAATAACACATTCCAAAAGATCTCTCTCTGTTTTGGTTATACCATTTTATTACTTAAAGCATTAAATGAAATTAAGCTGTAAAACATTATTTGCATGTTATATAAAAGTAATATCCACAGGGTTCAGGAGGGAATACTGATGTGGTTTGGATATTTCAAGAGGATGGAGCAAAATAGGATGACTTCGAGGGTTTATAAATCTGTAGTGGAGGGAAGGAGTGGAGTGGTAGGGGTCATCCTAGGTAAGGTTGGTGAGAGGGGGTAAAGATTTTGTATGCATGGGGCTTGGACACCCAACACGAATGTGTGAGCAAGTTTGATAGTAGAGGCAAGTGATTTTTATGACGATGTGCGGTTGGAATGTGAGCAAGGTACCATTTATGAAAGGATACGGGAAACCAGTTAGCTGGATTTGAGTCCTGGAGATGGGAAGTACAGAGTCTGCATTCTCAAGGAGGGGTGGGGATATTGTTGCAGTTTGGAATGGCATATGAGCTTTAATGTCAAGGCACCTCTGGCAAGAAGGTGATGGAGTGAGTGATAGTGAAATTGTTTCTTCTTTTTTCGGGTCAGCAGGCCTCAGCAGAACAGAGCCAGTGCATTAAAAAAAAATTATTTTCCTTAAAAAATCCACATGTAACCCTGAATATTTTTGAAGTATTCACAGAAGGCCTTTTAGTAAAAACCTACATTTTAGAATGCAATGAATTTAGAAACTGTTAATTTGTAAGGATTACTGTTTAGTAATATGGACAGCCAAATGCATTACTTACTGGATTAACTTCTTTCTGATACAGAACTGGGTGAATCAAATGCACCTGGTCTTTTATACTGTACACTTACAAATACCAAACTGTGATTTGAGTACTTCTTTAATACTCACTCTGTATATTAAGTCACATAAATTTCAAGACTTGGTTCACTTGCATCTTCTTTAACATCTGTGGTCATTGGTGATCAATTAAAAAATTAAATACTCTACAATATTGCAAATAAACAAAAATTATTTTACTTTTCTAAGAAAATATTGGCTTCAAAATATGTATGAGGAACCAAATGATCTCTAGGCCTACAACAGTCATCTGTAAAAATAATATGCTGCAAATTAAGAAAGTTAATACAGTATGTATTCACAAATACTAGCAATGAATGAACCCAAGTTAAAAATGGAAAAAATGATAGAGAATATAAAAAAAAAAAATTATAAATGTAAATCGGTCCTAATACTATATTTTGAAGTATGAATAACAACTTCCTGTGATGGGTCATTGGGGGGCCAAAATTAGGATGTTTTACCTATCCCTACCTGTTGCTCATGTCTGACAGCTTCAATGTATGATCTGAGATGATATAATGGGCCATTGTTCACCATTCAGAAAGTTATTAAACCAATGTTGGAGTACATAGGTGCCAGCCCAGGCTTAAGCAATCCACCTCAATTCAGTTGGCATCAAGACACAAGACAGCTGGTGGAAACCAGGGGACCCCCTTTATCCCTATTGTAGTTAATGTTTTTCAAAGTGTAGTTTTCTGTTTTTCAAAGTGTAGTTTTCTGTTGTAGGATCATGTGGAGCCCACAATGGTATTATATCACTAGCACCCAGAATTGAGGAGGATGTTGTTGAGCGAGGTGAAATACAAGCAGGCATGAACCTGATACAGGAAACTGACAAGTGCAAAGAGTAATTTCTTCAGTCACTCTAAGAATTTGCAAAAAAATGGTGCAGAAAACTATCTATGACTTGTCAATGAAAGCCAACATACATACCTGGCCTGTGAGACATCCTACCCATTCATAAAGTCAGGCACCATGAATATTTATAACAGGAGAGGTGCTAGGCTTTAGGTAAATAGGCTGATAAAACACAGATGGGGAAGGGAGTGTGACTGCTTTTAAGGCACAGTCATGCCAGGTATGGATACCCTGGAGAGAACACCATCCCTGACTGAGATCCCTAGGTAATGTCCTTGAAAATGTTTGTGAAACATGGGGGATCTATAGAGAATATGAAGATAGGAAATCAAGTTGCACTTATTAAATGGAAGATTCAAAATCACATGACCACTCAGCCAATTTAGTCAAACTTCAAGTATACACACATTTTTGTGGTTACCAGCAGTTAGTTTTATGAAGTAGGGAAGAGCATGTGTGAATTTGCAATCATAATCATCAGAGATGTGCATGCAAAGCTATCATATGTAACCAATTTCAAGGGTTTCCTTAACCTCATAGCCTAGCCTGAGGCCAGACTTTCCTGTTGTCTGGTCAACCACACTGCTGCTAGCAACCCACAGGCTTTCACAGCCAATACAGCCTGGTTTATCTGGCCCTTGCAGGAGGTAGTAGCCCAGTTTCCTCTTAAAAACTTTTACCATAACTTTAGCACTCACACCACTATGTAGCAATGAGTGAAAATCATAAGAGATACACAGTCACCAAAATTTTTTTTCAGTGATACAATTGTCTGGATTAGGGGTCTCCAAACTGCGGCCCACAGGCCACAAGCAACCCACCACAAGATTTTATGTGGCCTGCAGCCACTTAAAATATTTATAAATAGTAAAACTAATACACCCTTATTTTCAGTCACTTCAATCACTAAAAGTTAGGGATTTTGTTGCTTGTAACAATTTATGTCAAAATTTGTTAACATATTAGTTCTAATCTTTTCATTCTTCAGATATACCCTTCAGTTATGGAGGGAAAAAGGAAAAGAACAGTGTAGTGAATGTTTGATGTATAACCCTTTTGAGGTCAGTGCCGTAGATCTGTGATGAGCTCAATTCACACAGATAAGCTGTGAGCGGTAAATTCTGGCCTAGATATAAGAGAATAGGGCTATGTAGTGAGTGTGCACTATATAAAAAAAAGTCATGCCCCATGCAGTGCATAATGGGGAAAAAACTTGAGGCCAGGTTTTTGCTGACTGCGGTGTATTTTTGGATGGTTTTTATGGTTTTATTCTTGGTTTCTCAGTATCATTTGATAAAACAGAATATATATTACCAAAATAGAGATTATTTTGATTGGTTTCAGGAAGTAGCTTGAAATTGAGCTCAAAGTAACAGAAATATTCGACTTTTGCCAATATTCCAGAGTACACCAATCACGTCACTCTTCCAATATGCATCCACCTGGTCTACCTGCTACCTGGAGGGTATTCTGGGGACCAATGCCCCCGCAGCCCAGTCCAATATGCGTTCACGAATGCGCTGACATAATTTATACAATTATTACAATAATGAATAACAGTAAATCTTCTATTTTTTGTGTGATTAAAAATTCAAAATGGAATTCATGTGTAATATTGGAGAAACCTGGGGATGTAACTAATGAACAGAGGAAATGTTATTTTAGTGCCAGGAATGTTTGCATTGTTTATCCCAGACCCTATTTTGAAACCGGCTAAATTACCAATTTCTACTGGGTAGTTGAAATAATTGAATGGGCAGTTTCTTGTGCTCAATTGATAAAATGACATAACAGCAAAATAACTAAGAATTTGCTCAACTGGAACAATATAATTGGCCTATAATAGGACTCAAAGTGGACAAAATCGCTGATGCCTAAGTATTGCTGACACAGCAAACTTTGCGAAAGCGTAATTTTGTAAGTTTTCCACCAAATTTTGTACTTTTTGCTCTATTACCTTCAGAAAAAGATTCTCTATCATTTCATAAAAAATTACAAATTTTTTTTTTTAATTATTGGACCCATTCATACTACTGCTCTGGAATTACTATCAAGAGACCATCATCATTTGTGTTTCTCAGGAGCAAATGTTACCTGTCACCAGTTTCCCCAGGCTGATAAACCTCTTAGCTAGTGATTGATGTAGCTTAGAGCAGCTGGCATTTCCTCTCTCGGATAAGTAAATGTCAGAGTGCAGTCATCTGCATATGCATGGGAATTTTGGTTTGAGATGAAGGTCACTGAAGTAGACATTCCACAACAATGGCCCAAGCATACTACCCTGCAGAACACTTGCCCCTATAGCAGTGGTTCTTAACCTGGGTGTCGTGACCCCCTGGGAGTTCATTTGGGGCTTCTCAGGGGGTCACAAAGGGTTCGGGAGAATATAATTTATTTTCATATACATATCTGAATTAGCCAGTTGGGCTTTTACCAGTTTGGTGAGTGGCAACACTGATCACACGTGCGATGGTCTGCTACAGTAAACACATCAACCACAACCAGTCACTCAGTCAGTTCATAGCTACAGTGGGGAATGTCCGTATGTCGCTCTTGCTCCGTGACTTCCAAGGCAGTTTCCTGTTTGCACTATGTCTGCCAAGAAGCATACGTACAATGAAGCCTATCTCAAGATGGGTTTCACAAGCATCATTCAGAACTCTATGGTAAAGCCGAAATGTGTTGTTTACACCAAAGTTTTGAGTCACGAGAGTATGAAGCCAAGCAAACTGAAGGTCCATTTTGAGTCTTGACACAGCCATCTGGTGGACAAAAGCTTACCTTTACCTTTGATATACCTTTGAAGAGTTTCGAGTTTCTCTCTACTCTCTGAGCCAGGCCATGGGCCAGGCTCGTCTGGTGCTTGCCTGGTCAACCAGGCTGTTGCTGCTGGAGGCCCGGTGCCCCACATATCCGTCACAGCCTGGTTGATCTGGCACCTGGTGAAGATACTTGTCCAGTTTACTCTTGAAGGCTTCTACACTTGTTCCAGCCGTGTTTTGGAAATCTTCTGGTAAGATGTTGAATAGTCTGGGACCCCGGATGTTGATACAGTGCTCCCTTATTGTCCCCACTGCACCCCTGCTCCTCACTGGGTTTTTCCAAGCGAAAAGAAGCTTCTCTGTAGGCCAGTCGTATCGATTCCACTAGTCACTTCGCTTGTCAGAATGAAGCAGCGTTGGAGGCTTCATACAGAATTGCTCTAAAACTCATGCACACCAAAAAGCCTCATACCACTGGCGAAGACCTGATTAATCCTTTGATGGTCGAAGCCGTAGATCTACGCCTTGTCCACAGGGTCCAAGAATTTAAAAAAAAAAATTTGTTTTTCTTATGAAGTGGTAGAGAATTTTTTTCTGAAGGTAATAAAACAAAAAGTATGAAATTTGATGGAAAACTGACAAAAGTATACTACTGCGAATTTTAGTACGTCAGCGATATTTATGCATCAGTGATTTTGCCCACTTTGACTTCTATTTTAGGCCAATTACATTATTCCAGTTGAACAAATTCTTAGCTATTTTGTCTTCCATTTTATTGATTGAGCACAAGAAATCCCCCGATCAACTTTTTCAACTACCCAATAAAGTGATCAGAAATTTATAATTTGGCCAATTTCACACAAAGTTCAAAATATTCCAATTTCAAAATAGGGTCCACAATAAGCAATGCAGGCATTCCTGGCACTAAAATAACATTTCCTCTATTTATTAGTTGTTTCCAGGCTTTACAGATTGAAATCCTTTTTGATTTTTCAATCACATAAAGAAACTGTGAATACAACCATAAAAACATACGAAAATACACAGCAAATTCGTTGTTTTAATCCAAAAACACTGTCACAGTATTTTATTTCTCATTATGCACTGCGTGCTGCAGAATTTGCTGCTATCATATGAGCATCCAGTGCCAACTTCAAGGCCTTTTTCACAAAAATAAAAAAATAAAAATATTTGGAATGCTACCAGAATAATACAACCTAATTTTAAACAAGTGATTATGTATTTACCTTTATTCATGGAAACTGTTCTATTCCACTGGAATCTTGGGTGGGCAAGTACATGAATGGGTGAGTTTCAGGGGCCTGCCAGTCACCAAAATCTACTACAATAATTGTAAATGACAAGGAATGGTTTTGAAGGCATCCAGGACATGAAGCAACAGCCTAGCTGATCAAGCAATCAACAAGACATCAATCTAGCCTCAGGCTGAGCTGTGAAGGTAGAAAAACCTTGAAAACCAGAAATAGGTATATGTACATAGTAGAGGGATAGTAGAGATTCCACTGCACTGTGCAATATCCTTCTAGACCAACACTAAACAAATCTGCTACAGCAAGTCTTTTGAAACCATAATACATAATAATAATCTCCACTACCTGTTGCTTCCTGTTCAATAACAACTCACACAGAAACAGAAACTCAGAAGATTAATTGATCTGTATACAGTGGAACTTCGTTTTTCGTATGCCCCAGCTTGCATGTAAAACCAGTTATTCTCTATAATAATAATATGTAGTAGTAGGTTGGTAGACAGCAACCACCCAGGGAGGTACTACCATCCTGCCAGGTGACTGTGAAACAGAAACTTGAAACTGTTTTACATGATGGTAGGACTGCTAGTGTCTTTTTTTTCTGTCTCATAAACATGCAAGATTTCAGGTACGTCTTGCTACTTCTACTTACACTTAGGTCACGCTACGCAAACATGTACACGTTTATGTATACACACTCATCTGAGTTTTCTTTGATTTTATATTAATAGTTCTTGTTCTTATTGCTTTTCCTTTCATATCCATGGGGAAGTGGAATAAGAATCTTTCCTCCGTAAGCCATGCGTGTTGTAAAAGTCAACTAAAATGCCGGGAACAATGGGCTAGTAACCCCTTTTCCTGTATAGCTTACTAAAAAGAAAAAGAAGAAAACCGTCAAAGTGGGATGTTTGAATGTGCGTGGATGTTGTGCGAATGATAAGAAAGAGATGATTGTAGATGTTATGAATGAAAAGAAGCTGGAAGTCCTGGCTTTAAGTGAGACAAAGCTGAAGGGGGTAGGAGAGTTTCAGTGGGGAGAAATAAATGGGATTAGATCAGGGGTTTCAAATAGAGTTAGAGCTAAAGAAGGAGTGGCAAAAATGTTGAATAATCAGTTATGGCAGGTAAAGAAGGAATATAAATGTATAAATTCAAGGATTATGTGGAGTACAATAAAGGTTGGATGTGAAAAGTGGGTTATAGTAAGTGTTTATGCACCTGGAGAAGAGAGAAATGTAGAGGCGAGAGAGAGATTTTGGGAAATGTTGAGTGAGTGTGTGGGGAGTTTTGAACCAAGTGAGAGAGTAATTGTGGTTGGGGATCTTAATGCTAAAGTGGGTAAAAATGTTGTGGAGGGAGTAGTAGGTAAATTTGGGGTGCCAGGGGTAAATGTAAATGAGGAACCATTAATTGACCTATGTGTAGAAAGAGGTTTGGTAATAAGTAATACATATTTTATGAAAAAGAGGATAAATAAATACAGTGGTACCTCGAGTTACGATGGTCCCCAAAATCGCCCTTTTATGTAAGTTTATTTTTTTAAATGCTTTTGTAAGTATATTTTTGGGGGTGTAAAAGGACTAATCTATTTTACATTATTCCTTATGGGGATAAATTCATTTGGTAATGGCACTTGAACAGCATTCTCGAACGAAAAAATATCGTAACTCAAGGTACCACTGTATACAGTGGTACCTCGAGTTACGATGGTCCCCAAAATCGCCCTTTTATGTAAGTTTATTTTTTTAAATGCTTTTGTAGGTATATTTTTGGGGGTGTAAAAGGACTAGTTTATTTTACATTATTCCTTATGGGGATAAATTCATTTGGTAATGGCACTTGAACAGCATTCTCGAACGAAAAAATATCGTAACTCGAGGTACCCCTGTACAAGGTATGATATACCACGTAAGGAAAGTAGTTTGTTGGATTATGTATTGGTGAATAAAAGGTTGATGGGTAGGCTTCAGGATGTACATGTTTATAGAGGGGCAACAGATATATCAGATCATTATTTGGTTGTAGCTACAGTTAGAGTAAAAGGTAGATAGGACAAAAAGAAAATGGCAACAGCAAGTAAGAGAGAGGTAAAAGTGTATAAACTAAGGGAGGAGGAAGTTAGGGTGAGATATAAGCAACTATTGGCAGAAAGGTGGGCTAGTGCAAGTATGAGTAGTGGGGGGGGGGGGGTTGAAGAGAGTTGGGATAGTTTTAAAAATGAAGTATTAGAATGTGGGGCAGAAGTTTGTGGCTATAGGAGGGTGGGTGCAGGAGGAAAAAAGGAGTGAGTGGTGGAATGAAGAAGTAAAGGGTGTGATAAAAGAGAAAAAGGTAGCTTATGAGAGGTTTTTACAAAACAGAAATGTTAATAGAAGAGCAGAGTATATGGAGAGTAAAAGAAAGGTGAAGAGAGTGGTGAGAGAGTGCAAAAGAAGAGTGGATGAAAGAATGTGAGAGGCTCTGTCAAGAAATTTTGCTGAAAACAAGAAAAATTTTTGGAGATAAACAAGGTAAGAAAGCCTAGGGAACGAATGGATTTGTCAGTTAAAAACAGAGTAGGGGAGTTAGTAGATGGGGAGCTGGAGGTATTGGGTAGATGGCGGGAATATTTTGAGGAACTTTTAAATGTCGATGAAAAAAGGGAGCCTAGGTAGTAGGTTGGTAGACAGCAACCGCCCAGGGAGGTACTACCGTCCTGCCAAGTGAGTGTAAAACGAAAGCCTTTAATTGTTTTACATGATGGTAGGATTGCTGGTGTCTTTTTTCTGTCTCATAAACATGCAAGATTTCAGGTACATCTTGCTACTTCTACTTACACTTAGGTCACACTACACATTCATGTACAAGCATATATATACACACCCCTCTGGGTTTTCTTCTATTTTCTTACTAGTTCTTGTTCTTATTTCCTCTTATCTCCATGGGGAAGTGGAACAGAATTCTTCCTCCGTAAGCCATGCGTGTCGTAAGAGGCGACTAAAATGCCGGTAGCAGGGGGCTAGTAACCCCTTCTCCTGAATAAATTACTAAATGTAAACGGAGAAACTTTCGTTTTTCCTTTTGGGCCACCCTGCCTCGGTGGGAAGCGGCTGACGTGTTGAAAAGAAAAAGAAAAAGAAAAGAAAAAAGGGAGGCGGTAATTTCATGTACTGGCCAGGGAGGTACAACATCGTTTAGGAGTAAAGAAGAGCAGGATGTGAGTGTGAGGGAGGTGCGTGAGGCATTACGTAGAATGAAAGGGGTAAAGCAGCTGGAACTGACAGGATCATGACAGAAATGTTAAAAGCAGTGGGGGATATAGTGCTGGAGTGGTTGGTATTTTTGTTTAATAAATGTATGAAAGAGGGGAAGGTACCTAGGGATTGGCAGAGAGCATGTATAGTTCCTTTATATAAAGGGAAGGGGGATAAAAGAGAGAGTAAAAATTATAGGGGAAGAAGTTTACTGAGTATACCAGGTAAAGTGTATGGCAGGGTTATTATTGAAAGAATTAGAGGTAAGACAGAGAATAGAATTGCAGATGAGCAAGGAGGCTTTAGAGTGGGTAGGGGATGTGTAGATCAAGTGTTTACAGTGAAGCATATATGTGAACAGTATTTAGATAAAGGTAGAGAAGTTTTTATTGCATTTATGGACTTAGAAAAGGCATATGATAGAGTGGATAGGGGAGCAATGTGGGAAATGTTGCAAGTTTATGGAATAGGTAGTAAGTTACTGAAGGCTGTAAAGTTTTTATGATGATAGTGAGGCTCAGGTTAGGGTGTGTAGGAGAGAGGGAGATTACTTCCCGGTAAAAGTAGGTCTTAGACAGGGATGTGTAATGTCACCATGGTTGTTTAATATATTTATAGATGGGGTTGTAATAGATGTAAATGCTAGGGTGCTGGGGAGAGGGGTGGGATTAAATTATGGAGAATTAAATGCAAAATGGGAGTTGACACAGTTACTTTTTGCTGATGATACTGTGCTTATGGGAGATTCTAAAGAAAAGTTGCAAAGGTTAGTGGACGAGTTTGGGAGTGTGTGTAAAAGTAGAAAGTTAAAAGTGAACATATATAAGAGTAAGGTGATGAGGGTATCAAACGATTTAAATAAAGAAAAATTGGATATCACATTGGAGAGAGGGATTATGGAAGCAGTAAATGTTTTCAGATATTTGGGAGTTGACGTGTCAGCGGATGGGTTTATGAAGGATGAGGTTAACCATAGAATTGATGAAGGAAAAAAGGTGAGTGGTGCATTGAGGTATCTGTGGAGACAAAAAACGTTATCCATCGAGGCAAAGAAGGGAATGTACGAAAGTATAGTGGTACCAACACTCTTATATGGGTGTGAAGCATGGGTTGCAAATGCTGCAGCGAGGAGGAGGCTGGAGGCAGTGGAGATGTCCTGTCTAAGGGCAATGTGTGGTGTAAATATTATGCAGAAAATTCGGAATGTGGAAATTAGGAGGTGGAGTTACTAAAAGTATTTGTCAGAGGGCTGAAGAGGGGTTGTTGAGGTGGTTTGGTCATTTAGAGAGAATGGATCAAAGTAGAATGACTTGGAGAGCGTATAAATCTGTAGGGGAAGGAAGGCGGGGTAGGTGTCGTCCTAGAAAAGGTTGGAGGGAGGGGGTAAAGGAGGTTTTGTTGGCGAGGGGCTTGGACTTCCAGCAAGCATGTGTGAGCGTGTTAGATAGGAGTGAATGGAGACGAATGGTTTTTGGGACATGACGATCTGTTGGAGTGTGAGCAGGGTAACATTTTGTGAAGGGATTCAGGGAAACCAGTTAATTGATTTAGTTGGACTTGAGTCCTGGAAATGGGAAAATGGGAAGTACAATGCCTGCACTTTAAAGGAGGGGTCTGGAATAGTGACAGCTGGGAGGGACTATTCTCAACTGTCGTATCTGAGCTCCTCTGCAAAGACAGTGATTATGTATGAGTGTGGTGAAAGTGTTGAATGATGATGAAAGTATTTTCTTTTTGGGGATTTTCTTTCTTTTTGGGTCACCCTGCCTCGGTGGGAGATGGCCGACTTGTTGAAAAAAAAAAAAAAGTATTTTTTTATATTTCCAACAAGAAATAATGTAAATACAATTAATCCATTCCAGACACCCAAAAATATTAACAAAAAATACATTTTATGGAGAATAACTGTAGTTTTACATGCAAGCTGGGGCATACAAAAACGTTCCACTGTATTTTGATCCCCTTCTGGGATCCTCTTCAGCAGATGTTACTTCATCTTTCAGCTCAAGTGGTTTTATTCACCTTTCAACAGTATTAAAAAATCTTTGAACTAAGCACATTTAACATTTACAAAACCCTAAGATGAACTGTGCTTAAAAATGATTCACTTTTTCCCCTTAATAAAGTGCATTTTACTTACATCAACATCAGTGGGGCCTCTGTTAAAAAAATAAAAGTCATTGGGTCCTATTCCATCCTGCTGCATAAGGTCTTTTAGCCATTATTCCTTTTCTGTTCAAAACACTTGCAAAAAATTCACAATAAAAAGTATCCGTTATAAGTAAATCACAGGAAAGATATTCTATTTACCTCTGTTTTATCTTAGCCAAAGTTTCAATCGCAATGCATCCACTCCATTGAGATAGTACCTGGAAATATGAAAGGAATGTAAGACTCATAATTACTGGTAACAATTATTCTACTTCTCTAATGCACTGAGAATCATAAAAGCATTTTAAAAAGCTAAACTGCATATCATGTTAGAAAAATAAATCTCAATCCCTAGCTCACAGTTATAGGAGTCTGCTGCAACATTTCCAGTGGAGGGCAAGAGGATGGGCAAGCCATCAACATGGCTATTTACCTTGACACGACCTGAGCAAGGGAAGAGAGAACTGCATCCCTCCCCTTGCTTGCCTCCCCAGTGGACAACCATGCTCACATACCCTTCAGTGAGAATCCAATTTGAATATGACTAAGGAAATTAATGACCCAGGAATTAGAAAAACAAATACCATGAATATTCCATACCAGTTTCTTCACATATAGGGCTGTCTGTTTTCTGTAAATGAAAAATATGGATTTGGATTTTTCATACAGTTATTGATGCGAAGTCAAAAGTTTTAGTCAAAATGAAAAACTTTATTTAATAACCAAAAACCTTTTTATATACTTTATGGAAAAATTTAAGTCCTGATCTGATCCATTTACTTTATATTATCAGCCATATAATGAGATTTTTACTAAATAAATATGTCCAGATCAGCTCCTAGCAGCTCCAAGACAATCCTTGGACTGGTGTCAAGAAAACCTGCCAACTGTATGGTCTACTACATATACTACCTAACTGCTGTGATGCAGACTACCAGTAAACCTTTGTCAATGTATTTTATTTAATTCTTTTTAAAAATTTTACACAAATAAAAAATCTGCAATACATTGTTTACAGAGTACCATACAATGGAAGATTTTGTGACAGTATATCACTATAATCCATCACTGAATAGCAAGCAATAAGACAGGTAGTATTTCTCAATTCATATTCACCACAATCATTAATATGATATTTATAAAAATGATGCATAGGAGGTATTATTCAGTGATGACAAATTCTGGTACAGTAGAGAACAGCTACACATACATGGGTTGCACGTACACATACAGGGAGGGAGGAACGCAGACATGTAAACATTGCCAGGTCACAAACCTCATGCCACCAGGTGACCATCAACAAACTGGGTGTCAATGCACAAACTGCTTATTCAATCAAGCAAGATTCTGTGAATATTTTCATACCATACATCAGTATATTTTATCCAAAAAAATAGGAGATAATAAAATAAGGAATAACTGTGAATCCACCAACCTATGCCAAACAAGCACATACCATGAAAAATAATAAAAAACAAATGAATGTGTAGGTGTAGCAACAGTAGTAGTAGTAAGGGTGGGGTGGGGTTTGGTGGTAGTGGTGGGTATGGGTGGTGGTAGTGGTGGGTATGGGTGGTGGTAGTGGTGGGTATGGGTGTAGGTGTGTGGGTGGGTGTGGGTGTGTGCTACTCACTCACCTACACTAAATTACTTGACTGATCATCAGAGATACTGTACAGAATGGAAAGAACCAATGTGTGTAGTAAAACATGTTTTTTTTTTTTTTTAACATACTGGCCATCTCCCACCAAGGTAAGGTGACCCGAAATAAGAAACACTTTCACCATCATTCACTCTATCAGTCTTGCCAGAGGCACACAGATATAACAGTTCAGATGTCCCTCCAAACAGCAAATATCTCTAACCCCTCCTTTAGAGTGCAGGCACTGTACTTCCCGCCTCCAGGACTCAAAAACTAAACACTTAATTGTATTGGCAAAATCAATATTTCTAGTTTAATATTTATGCTGGAGTCAAGGTCAGCAACAATAGTAGTTCAAACACAAGCTTTTATCTCTTTGCAATGCCAGAATCACAAAAAAAAAAAATCCTCAAACACTGCTCACTCTTCCCATCCAAAGAGCTTGAAAAGAAAAATTGAAGACCACCCATATAACATTAGGCCTTTCCAGTCCCACCTCTGAACGAGTTATGTCAGTGCACGGATTTAGCATGCCTTTGATAAGTTAAAATATATGTTATCATGAACTGCACAAAATTATAAGTTAGTATGCAGTTATGATTATCATGTCCAGCAAGAAGCAAATGCATTGACTTGGAAGAATAAAGGTCACAGTAATATGCTTGGAATAATTTAGAACAAAACAATTTTTTTTTAACACGTAGGTCGTTTCCCACCGAGGCAGGGTGACCCAAAATGAAAGAAAAACCCAAGAAAGAAAGAAAAAACTTTCATCATTCATTTAACACTTTCACCATCACTCATACATAATCACTGTCTTTGCAGAGGCACTCAGATACGACAGTTTAGATGTCCCTCCAAACTGCCAATATCCCAAACCCCTTTAAAGTGCAGGCATTGTACTTCTCATTTCCAGGACTCAAGTCCGGCTAACTGGTTTGACTGAATCCCTTCACAAAATATTACCCCGCTCACACTCCAACAGCTCGTCAGGTCCCAAAAACCATTCGTCTCCATTCACTCCTAACATGCTCACACACGCTTGCTGGAAGTCCAAGCCCCTCGCCCACAAAACCTACTTTACCCCCTCCCTCCATCCTTTTTGTGGATGACTCCTTCCTCGTCTTCCTTCCCCCATAGATTTATACGCTCTTCAAGTCATTCTACTTTGTTCCATTCTCTCTGAATGACCAAACCACCTCAACAGCCCCTCTTCAGCCTTCTGACTAATACTTTTAGTAACTCCACACCTCCACCTCCTAGTTTCCACACTACGAATTCTCTGTATAATATTTACACCACACATTCCGCTTAGACAGGACATCTCCATTGCCTCCAGCCTCCTCCTTTCTGCAGCATTTACAACCCAAGCTTCACACCCATATAAGTGTTGGTACCACTATACTCTCGTACATTCCCTTCTTTGCCTTCATGGATAACGTTTTTTGTCTCCACAGATACCTCAATGCACCACTCACCTTTTTTCCTTCACCAGTTCTATGGTTTACCTTTATTTTTTTATTTTTTTTATTAACACATCGGCCGATTCCCACCAAGGCAGGGTAGCCCAAAAAAAAAAAACCTTTCATCATCATTCACTCCATCACTGTTTTGCCAGAGGGGTGCTTTACACTACAGTTATAAAACTGCAACATTAACACCCCTCCTTCAGAGTGCAGACACTGTACTTCCCATCTCCAGGACTCAAGTCCGGCCTGCCGGTTTCCCTGAATCCCTTCATAAATGTTACTTTGCTCACACTCCAACAGCACATCAAGTATTAAAAACCATTTGTCTCCATTCACTCCTATCAAATACGCTCACACATGCTTGCTGGAAGTCCAAGACCCTCGCACACAAAACCTCCTTTACCCCCTCCCTCCAGCCTTTCCTAAGCCGACCCCTACCCCGCCTTCCCTCCACTACAGATTTATACACTCTCGAAGTCATTCTGTCTCGTTCCATTCTCTCTACATGTCCGAACCACCTCAACAACCCCTCCTCAGCTCTCTGGATAATAGCTTTGGTAATCCCGCACCTCCTCCTAATTTCCAAACTCCTAATTCTCTGCATTATATTCACACCACACATTGACCTCAGACATGACATCTCCACTGCCTCCAGCCTTCTCATTGCAACATTCATCACCCATGCTTCACACACATATAAGAGTGTTGGTATAACTATACTCTCATACATTCCCCTCTTTACTTCCATGGACAAAGTTCTTTGTCTCCACAGACTCCGAAGTGCTCCACCCACCCTTTTCCCCTCATCAATTCTATGATTCACCTCATCCTTCATAGACCCATCTGCTGACATGTCCACTCCCAAATATCTGAATACATTCACCTCCTCCATACTCTCTCCCTCCAATCTGATATCCAATCTTTCGTCACCTAATCTTTTTGTTATCCTCATCACCTTACTCTTTCCTATATTCACCTTCAATTTTCTTCTTTTTCACACCCTACCAAATTCATCCACCAACCTCTGCAACTTCTCTTCAGAATCTCCCAAAAGCACAGTATCATCAGCAAAAAGCAACTGTGACAACTCCCACTTTGTATTTGATTCTTTATCTTTTAACCCAACACCTCTTCCCAAGACCCTCGCATTCACTTCTCTTACAACCCCATCTATAAATATATTGAACAACCACAGTGACATCACACATCCTTGTCTAAGGCCCACTTTTACTGGGAAATAGTTCCCCTCCCTCCTACACACTCTAACCTGAGCCTCACTATCCTCATAAAAACTCTTCATTGCTTTCAGTAACCTACCTCCTATTCCATACACCTGCAACATCTGCCACATCGCCCCCCTATCCACCCTATCATACACCTTTTCCAAATCCATAAATGCCACAAAAATCTCTTTACCCTTATCCAAATACTGTTCACCTATATGTTTCACTGTAAACACTTGGTCTACACACCCCTACCTTTCCTAAAGCCCCTTGTTCATCTGCTATCCTGCTTTCTGTCTTACTCTTAATTCTTTCAATAATAACTCTACCATACACTTTACCAGGTACACTCAACAGACTTATTCCCCTATAATTTTTGCACTCTCTTTTGTCCCCTTTGCCTTTATACAAAGGAACAATACATGCTCTCTGCCAATCCCTAGGTACCTTACCCTCTTCCATACATTTATTAAATAATAGCACCAACCACTCCAAAACTATATCCCCACCTGCTTTTAACATTTCTATCTTTATCCCATCAATCCCAGCTGCATTACCCCTTTCATTCTACCCACTGCCTCACGAACTTCCCCACACTCAACTGGCTCTTCCACACTCCTACAAGATGTTATTCCTCCTTGCCCTATACACGAAATCACAGCTTCCTGTCTTCATCAACATTTAACAACTCCTCAAAATATTCCTTCCATCTTCCCGATACCTCTAACTCTCCATTTAATAACTCTCCTCTCCTATTTTTAACTGTCAAATCCATTTGTTCCCTAGGCTTCCTCAACTTATTAATCTCACTCCAAAACTTTTCTTATTTTCAACAAAATTTGTTGATAACATCTCACCCACTCTCTCATTTGCTCTCTTTTACATTGCTTCACCACTCTCTTAACCTCTCTTTTCTCTCCATATACTCTTCCCTCCTTGCATCACTTCTACTTTGTAAAACCTCTCATATGCTAACTTTTTCTCCTTACTACTCTCTTTACATCATCATTCCACCAATCGCTCTTCTTCCCTCCCACACCCACTCGCCTGTAACCACAAACTTCTGCTGAACACTCTAACATTACATTTTTAAATCTACCCCATACATCCTCGACCCCATTGCCTACACTCTCACTAGTCCATCTATCCTCCAATAGTTGTTTATATTTTACCCTGACTGCCTCCTCTTTTAGTTTATAAACCTTCACCTCTCTCTTACTTACTGCTTCTATTTTCCTTGTATCCCATCTACCTTTTACTCCCACTGTAGCTATAACTAAAAAGTGATCTGATATATCTGTGGCCCCTCTATAAACATGTACATCCTGAAGTCTACTCAACAGTCTTTTATCTACCAATACGTAGTCCAACAAACTACTGTCATTACGCCCTACATCATATCTTGTATACTTATTTATCCTCTTCTTCTTAAAATATGTATTACCTATAACTAAACCCCTTTCTATACAAAGTTCAATCAAAGGGCTCCCATTATCATTTACACCTGGCACCCCAAACTTACCTACCACACCCTCTCTACATGTTTCTCCTACTTTAGCATTTAAGTCCCCTACCACAATTACTCTCTCACTTGGTTCAAAAGTTCCTATACATTCGCTTAACATCTCCCAAAATCTCTCTCTCTGGATTACCTTATCCTTCATAAACCCATCCACTGACAAGTCAACTCCCAAATATCTGAAAACATTCACTTCTTCCATACTCCCTCCCTCCAATGTGATATCCAATTTTTCTTTTATCTAAATCATTTGATACCCTCATCACCTTACTCTTATCTATGTTCACTTTCAACTTTCTACCTTCACACACCCTCATATCAGAAGTAAATATTGGATGATGTTTTCCTATCTCATGTCATAATCAAGTTGTGAGGTGGTTAATGACAGGTCAATGCAACAGATGGTAAGGAAACTGCCAGTCACATCATATTATGAGAGTTCTGATGATTACAGCCTTTGTCAATTAATTAGGCAAGACATATGAAGCCAGGGATACGATTCCTGTTAGAGATGTTGCACATAAAAGCCAATTAAACAAGATTCGGTATCAGTGAAGAGAATCAGCTTACAGGATGGCTATAATGTGATGAAACAAGAACAAGTAAGAGCATACATTTTTTTTTTTTTTTTTAGTTCTTTAACTCTTGTCAGTAAGAGAGCGGCCAGTATTAGCAGTGAATTGGATAGAGGAAAAGAAGCAAGGTAGTATATAACTAACACCTCAAGTGTCAGTGACAGGAGAAATACTAACTAGGAGCAGGTAAAGCTATGACAGAGTCAAATTCTAATGACATCTCAAACTCCATTATTATTATTATTATTACAATCAAAACTAAGCACCAAACCCACAAGAGTCATCAAACTCCAATAACCTGCATGCTGCACCCAGTAAAAGTTTGATGAACCCTATGGTACCATTTCAGTGTAATAAGGCCTGGAGTGATGGTATTGTTTATTTCCTATAAAAAGTTCAATAAATTTCAAGATACATTCTACTGCACCTAACAGAATTTGACTCCTTAAGAAGCCAAGCTACTACTGCCAAACATCCAAAGAAAACAACAGTTAACATTGAGAAGGAAACAATTACTGCATCTGAAAATTCTCAAGATAACTTGCCAATTGTTAAAAACAGTAATTCAAAACATTTCTGAAGGGATAAAACATTAGTTCAACAACAATTTCAAATTAAGAATATGCAGCATATCAGATAGTACAGTACTAAGAAAGTTCTGTGGCAAGCTTAATCTATTTACACTGAACAGATGCAACAGAATCATGCAGAGACAACAATCAATACACAAACATTGGTTTAAAAAACTAGTCCCCAAGATGACACAATGCCCAATTTCATCATATATCTATGTTCTATGATGTTCCTAAATATTTGAAGCTCCAAGTCAATTGTTAAGGGAAAATGAAATAAACAGCAAAACTACAGTGAAGTGGTACCAACGCTCTAGTATGGGCATGAAGCATGGGTTGTGAATGTTGCAGTGAGGAGGAGGCTGGAGGCAGTGGAGATGTCGTGTCTGAGGGCAACGTGTGGTGTAAATATTATCCAGAGAATTTGTAGCTTGGAGATTAGGAGGTGTAAAGTTACTAAAAGTATTACCCAAAGGGCTGAGGAAGGGTTGTTGAGGTGGTTTTTACATTTAGTGAGATGGAGCAAAATAGGATGACAGAGTGAATAAATCTGTGGTGGAGAAAAGGCAGGGTAAGGGTCAACCTAGGAAACGTCAGAGGGAGGGAGATAAAGGAAATTTTGTATGCGAGGGGCTTGGACAGCCAGCAAGCGTGTGTGAACATGTGAGATAGGAGCGGAGACAAATGTTTTTTGGGACTTGACAAGCTGTTGGTAACATCTTGAAGGGATTCAGGGAAACTGATTAATTGGACTTGAGTTCTAGAGGTGAGAAGTACAGTGCCTACACTATGAGGGAGGAATGGGGGATATTTGCAGTTGGGAGGGGCATCTGAGCAGCAGTATCAGCACACCTCTGGAAAGACAGTGATGGAGTGAATGATGGTGAGTGTTTCTTTTTTGCTAAACCCATGTGAGTCATTCAGCACAAGACGTGGTGGAGGCTTGATTCTCTGTCTGCTGAATGTGAGACAGAAGTGCTTCCTATTTGTACTCACCCAGATGTTTCAGATATTTGAATAATCAAGTAAAAATTATTGATGTTTATTCTGTTACATAACTAAGAAGGAAGCATTTTTTTTTTTTTTTGTATTTAGTTACAATGAGGTATTTTATTAAATTTCAATGCTCAAAATACTGCACTTGTTGCAAATATATCTTGAACACAACAGCACAATCAAAAGGATATGGAAGTTCTGAAATGAAATTTGGGGTTCTGTTTCAATAGAAAACAGGACCTACATAAACAACCATGTACCAATGATCTATTAACTGGAATCTTTGAGCTAAGTCATCAACTTACCTACACACATACAGTAAACCCTCAATATAACACTTAAAATTATGGGCAAAATCCACTGCTTAACCCTTTCAGGGTCCAGACCCCTGATATGAAAATTGTCCACAGGGTCCAAGAATTTAAAAAAAAAAAAAAAAAAATTCTTATGAAATGGTAGAGAATTTTTTTCTGAAGATAATAAAACAAAAAGTATGTAATTTGATGGAAAATTGACGAAATTATGCTACTGCGAACTTTGCTGCGTCAGCAATATTTACACATTGGCGATTTTGCCCACTTTGACTCCCATTTTAGGCCAATTACATTATTCCAGTCAACGAAATTCTTAGCTATTTCGCTAGTACGTATTACTTCTATTTTATCGATTGAGCACAAGAAACTACCCAATTAACTATTTCAACTACCCAATAAAGTAATCAGAAATTGGTAATTTGCCCAATTTCACACAAAGTTCAAAATATTCAAATTTCAAAATAGGGTCCAGAATAAACAATGAAGGCATTCCTAGCACTAAAATAATATTTCTTCTGATTAAGACACTTTTGCAACAGTGGCTTCTTCAGTTCAATACAAAGTAGAGAGGGGTAAGGAGAGGAGGAGTTTGAGGTAATCAGTCCCTCAGCCTAGAATTGATGTGTTCAGTCCATCACTCAACCATCAGTGGATGGTTCCACTGTGATCCCGCCGCCTCCTGCTTCAACCGCCTGTCTACAGTACATATATAAGGCACTTCTCCGGCCATATGCAGTACTTTCCACAAGAGTGATGGACTGAACACATCAATTTCAGGCTGAGGGACTGATTACCTCAAACTCCTCCTCTCCTTACCCCTCTCTACTTTGTATTGGACTGAAGAAGCCACTGTGTGGTGAAACGTTTCCTTAATAAAGATTCCCATATGTTGCATAAGTGTCTCAATCTTCAACTTATCGGTTTTCAAACCATTTATCACACAACATTTCCTCTGTTTATTAGTTACATTTCCAGGCTTTACAGATGAATTCCATTTTGATTTTTTATTCACAATGAATTTTTATTCATACCAAAAAATAGAAGATTTACTGTTATGCAATATTGTAATAATTTTATAAATAATATCAGCACATTCGTGAACATATACTAGACCCACTAGTTGACGTGTATTGGACACGTGACGTCATTTGTTTACTCTTGAACATCGTCAAAAATCGAACATTTCCGCTACTTTGAGCTCAGTTTCAAGCTGTTTTCAGTACTAAAACCAATCAAAATCATCTCTATTTCTGTAATATATCTTCCACTCCATCAAATGAGAGCAAGAAACCGTGAATACAACCATTAAAAGCATTCAAAAATACACCGCAAAGTTGCTGTTTTAATCCAAAAACACGGTCGCCGTTTTTTTCTCATTGTGCACTGCAGGGTTTGTTTTATATGGTGCACATTTACCACATAGATGCTTTCTCTCATATCTAGGCCCAAATTTACTGCTTACAGCTTATGTGAGTGAGCTCATGACATAGTACTATGGCTTGGACCCTGGCTTCAAAGCCGTAGAACCTTTATTTTCAGTGTTTTTTAGTATATTTATAAACTGGGTGCACAGTAATACATTAAGTGCACAGTATTTAGTGCATTTTTTATTTTTTTTTAACATTACGTATTCTGATTTAATGGACACTCGGACAATCCCCCTATTGGTCCATTATACTGAGGGCTTACTGTATATAAAATAATTTTGTTTTAAACTCAAAAACCATCTCATAAAGAACACACATTTATCACCATTCATTTAATCGCTGTCTTGCCAGATGTGTGCTGACATCACAATTCAGACTACCATCCAACTGCAACATCACCACCATTCCTGCAGAGTTCAGGTACTACCCTTTCCACCTCCAGGACTCTTAAGTCTGGCTAACCAGTTTTTCTGAGTCCCTTTATAAATGTTACCTTCCTCACACTCCAACAGTACATTAACTAAAAAACACATATCTCCACTAACTCCTATCTAACATACTCATACAAGCCTGCTAGATGCTCAAACATCTAAAACTCAGTCTCCTCTACCCCCTCCTTTTAACCATTCCTGGGATGACTCCTACCTTCCACTCCAAATTTACATGCCCTCTTATTCCTTCCCAGCCTCTCAACATGCCCAAACCACCTCAACAATCCCTCCTCAGCCCTCTGATTTATATACTTGGTGACCCCACATTGCTTTTTAATTTCTAAGCTCCAAATTCTCTGCATGATATTCACACCACACACTGTTCTCGAATATGACATCTCCACTATCTTTAGCCTCCTTGCTACAGGATTCAAAACCCATACCTCACACCCATATAAAAGTGTTGGTACTATTAGTACATTCCCTTTTTAGCTTCCAGAGACAAATTTCTTCCTTTTCACAGATGCATCAACACATCACCCACCTTTTTTCTCCAGTTTTATTCTATGATTTGCCTTTCAATATGCTCATCTGCTGCAAATATGCTTGCTTCCAAATATCTAAATACATCCACTTACTCCATACTCCCTCTCTACAATCTGATATTCAATCTATCATTGACTTTATGTTATCCTCATTACCATGCTCTTTTCTAATTTTTTTTTTTTTTTCAACAAGTCGGCCGTCTCCCACCAAGGCAGGGTGACCCAAAAAGAAAGAAAATCCCCAAAAAGAAAATACTTTCATCATCATTCAACACTTTCACCACACTCATACATAATCACTGTCTTTGCAGAGGAGCTCAGATACGACAGCTGAGAAAAGTCCATCCCAGCTGTCACTATCTCAGACCCCTCCTTTAAAGTGCAGGCATTGTAGTTCCCATTTCCAGGACTCAAGTCCAACTAAATCAATTAACTGGTTTCCCTGAATCCCTTCACAAAATGTTACCCTGCTCACACTCCAACAGATCGTCATGTCCCAAAAACCATTCGTCTCCATTCACTCCTATCTAACACGTTCACACATGCTTGCTGGAAGTCCAAGCCCCTCACCCACAAAACCTCCTTTACCCCTTCCCTCCAACCTTTTCTAGGACGACCCTACCCCGCCTTCCTTCCCTACAGATTTATACGCTCTCCAAGTCATTCTACTTTGATCCATTCTCTCAAATGACCAAACCACCTCAACAACCCTCTTCAGCCCTCTGACAAATACTTTTAGTAACTCCACACCTTCTCCTAATTTCCACATTCCGAATTTTCTGCATAATATTTACACCACACATTGCCCTTAGACAGGACATCTCCACTGCCTCCAGCCTCCTCCTCGCTGCAGCATTTGCAACCCATGCTTCACACCCATATAAGAGTGTTGGTACCACTATACTTTCGTACATTCCCTTCTTTGCCTCCATGGATAACGTTTTTGTCTCCACAGATACCTCAATGCACCGCTCACCTTTTTCCTTCATCAATTCTATGGTTAACCTCATCCTTCATAAACCCATCCGCTGACACATCAACTCCCAAATATCTGAAAACATTTACTTCTTCCATAATCCCTCTCTCCAATGTGATATCCAATTTTTCTTTATTTAAATCGTTTGATACCCTCATCACCTTACTCTTATCTATGTTCACTTTTAACTTTCTACCTTTACACACTCTCCCAAACTCATACACTAACCTTTGCAACTTTTCTTTAGAATCTCCCATAAGCACAGTATCATCAGCAAAAGTAACTGTGTCAACTCCCATTTTGCATTTAATTCTCCATAATTTAATCGCACCCTCTCCCCAACACCCTAGCATTTACTTCTTTTACAACCCCATCTATAAATATATTAAACAACCATGGTGACATTACACATCCCTGTCTAAGACCTACTTTTACCGGAAGTAATCTCCTCTCTCCTACACACCCTAACCTGAGCCTCACTATCCTCATAAAAACCTTTACAGCCTTCAGTAACTTACTACCTATTCCATACACTTGCAACATTTGCCACATTGCTCCCCTATCCACTCTATCATATGCCTTTTCTAAATCCATAAATGCAATAAAAACTTCTCTACCTTTATCTAAATACTGTTCACATATATGCTTCACTGTAAACACTTGATCTACACATCCCCTACCCACTCTAAAGCCTCCTTGCTCATCTGCAATCCTACTCTCTGTCTTACCTCTAATTCTTTCAATAATAACCCTGCCATACACTTTACCTGGTATACTCAGTAAACTTATTCCCCTATAATTTTTACTCTCTTTTATCCCCTTCCCTTTATATAAAGGAACTATACATGCTCTCTGCCAATCCTAGGTACCTTCCCTCTTTCATACATTTATTAAACAAAAATACCAACCACTCCAGCACTATATCCCCCTGCTTTTAACATTTCTGTCATGATTCCGTCAATTCCAGCTGCTTTACCCCTTTCATTCTACGTAATGCCTCACGCACCTCCCCACACTCACATCCTGCTCTTCTTCACTCCTAAACGATGTTGTACCTCCCTGGCCAGTACATGAAATTACCGCTCCCTCTTTTCATCGACATTTAAAAGTTCCTCGAAATATTCCCGCCATCTACCCAATACCTCCAGCTCCCCATCTACTAACTCCCTACTCTGTTTTTAACTGACAAATCCATTCGTTCCCTAGGCTTTCTTACCTTGTTTATCTCACTCCAAAATTTTTCTTGTTTTCAGCAAATTTCTTGACAGAGCCTCTCCCATTCTTTCATCCGCTCTTCTTTTGCACTCTCTCAACCTTTCTTTTACTCTCCATATACTCTGCTCTTCTATTAACACTTCTGTTTTGTAAAAACCTCTCATAAGCTACCTTTTTCTCTTTTATCACACCCTTTACTTCTTCATTCCACCACTCACTCCTCTTTCCTCCTGCACCCACCCTCCTATAGCCACAAACTTCTGCCCCACATTCTAATACTGCATTTTTAAAACTATCCCAACTCTCTTCAACCCCCCCACTACTCCTACTTGCACTAGCCCACCTTTCTGCCAATAGTTGCTTATATCTCACCCTAACTTCCTCCTCCCTTAGTTTATACATTTTTACCTCTCTCTTACTTGCTGTTGCCATTTTCTTTTGTCCCATCTACCTTTTACTCTAACTGTAGCTACAACAAATAATGATCTGATATATCCGTTGCCCTCTATAAACATGTACATCCTGAAGCCTACTCATCAACCTTTTATCCACCAATACATAATCCAACAACTACTTTCCTTACGTGCTATATCATACCTTGTATATTTATTTATCCTCTTTTTCATAAAATATGTATTACTTATTACCAAACCTCTTTCTAGACATAGCTCAATTACTGGTTCCCCATTTACAATTACCCCTGGCACCCCAAATTTACCTACTACTCCATCCACAACATTTTTACCCACTTTAGCATTAAGATCCCCAACCACAATTACTCTCTCACTTGGTTCAAAACTCCCCACACACTCACTCAACATTTCCCAAAATCTCTCTCTCTCCTCTACACTTCTCTCTTCTCCAGGTGCATAAACACTTACTATAACCCACTTTTCACATCCAACCTTTATTTTACTCCACATAATCCTTGAATTTATACATTTATATTCCTTCTTTACCTGCCATAACTGATTATTCAACATTATTGCCACTCCTTCTTTAGCTCTAACTCTATTTGAAACCCCTGATCTAATCCCATTTATTTCTCCCCACTGAAACTCTCCTACCCCTTCAGCTTTGTCTCACTTAAAGCCAGGACATCCAGCTTCTTTTCATTCATAACATCTACAATCATCTCTTTCTTATCAATCGCACAACATCCACGCACATTCAAACATCCCACTTTGACGGTTTTCTTCTTCTTCTTTTTAGTAAGCTATACAGGAAAAGGGGTTACTAGCCCATTGTTCCCGGCATTTTAGTTGACTTTTACAACACGCATGGCTTACGGAGGAAAGATTCTTATTCCACTTCCCCATGGATATGAAAGGGAAAAGCAATAAGAACAAGAACTATTAAGATAAAATCAAAGAAAACTCAGATGAGTGTGTACAGTGGACCCCCGAGTTTCGTAAAAACTTCACTCCTGACGTCTGCTCAAGTGCCATTACCGAACGAATTTACTCCCTTAAGGAAAAATTTCACGTAGGTTAGTCTATTTCAGACCCCCAAAAATACACTTCCACAAGAACTTACAAAATTATACTTACATAATTGCACGATTTCCGGGGTATTTGTTAACCGAGGGTCCACTGTATACATAAACGTGTACATGTTTGCGTAGTGTGACCTAAGTGTAAGTAGAAGTAGCAAGACGTACTGTACCTGAAATCTTGCATGTTTATGAGACAGAAAAAAGACACCAGCAATCCTACCATCATGTAAAACAGTTTCAGGTTTCTGTTTCACAGTCACCTGGCAGGATGGTAGTACCTCCCTGGGTGGTTGCTGTCTACCAACTTACGGCCACTGGCGCTGCTTTCATCTCCTTGTCACTGAGCAAGGTTAAAAAATAGTTAATTTTTTTTTCTGTCTGGCGACATTAACGTCGCTAATGGATGGCTTCGATAACACCACTCATAGTGGCGCGTAGTGACGCCAGTAGTGGCGCGTAGTGATGCCAGGAGGATGGTTGTACGCTAATGCGTCAGCTAGAAATGATGTTCACTTTTAATTTCCTTCATTTACATTCCCTCTCAAATTCATCCACCAACCTTTGCAACTTGTCTTCAGAATCCCCAAAAGATGTGTTATCAGCTAAGAACAACTGTGACAACTCCACTTATTATCAGAGTCAACATCTTTTAATCCCACTCCTTTTTCTAACACCCTATTATTCACCACTTTTACAACCCCAATCATAAAGATGTTAAACCACCATAGTGATATTATGCATTCCTGTTTAAGCCCTTGTTTCACT